>JASSUY010054802.1:0-61053 GCA_032466535.1 Forpus xanthops | reverse complement strand
TTGTGTCCTTGAAAGTGGTTTTGGAGCTGAAAAGCGCTGGCATTGCAGGGGAATAGCAGTGGCCTTGTTATTCAGCTTGTTGTGGGTGTTGGGAATTGCACGGGATGGGAGGGAATGGATTTGCATGGAATGGAGGGTCATAGAATGGAGCAGAATGGAATGGACATTTACTTTATTGCCAACTTGGGTCTGGTGATTTCAGATCTCCTTGATTAGAAATGTCACAGGACAAGATGTTCTATTGACTTTGCAGCTGATTTTCTGAAGAACTTCTCATTCTTTCATTGCCCTGTCATGTGATGCTTATGGAAACACATCTGGTCACTATTTTCCTTGTTGGATGGCATAAATGTACATGCACATGCAGCATTTGGTGTGGGTGTCCAGAATTTTTTCTCGAAGTTTACAAGCATCTTGCTCTGATTGATAGAGCAGCCACAGAAGCCCTGAGTTACCTTTCACAGTTGAGGCATTATCTCATTAAACCCTATATGCTGATTTCTTCTTACAGTCCTGAGCCTAAATGTTCTGGTTTTTTGACCGGGGTTGCTAAGGACATAAAGTTATGCTTTCATGGTGGTTTCAAGTTTTTCCCCACAGTTACTGTTTATAAACATTTTTGTTGCAAAATCTTGTAATGCTCATTTGATCAATTAATTCAAGAGATGGAACTTTAGCAGAAGAAAATTTGTGACAAAATGTAATACCTGTTGGAAACGTTCAAGATTTTGTTCACACAACTGCCATAGCACTGAAGGGGGTAGCTGTGACGTTCTCTGTATCTTTTGAACAAGATACCTTTTAGCTAAGAAGTGATTGCATCCAGTCAGAGAGTACTTTAATTCTCCATAATTTTTTAGTCTCACCACTTTTTGCATTGCTTGGCAATCATGGCGTCACACAATTCTGGTATTGGCTGAACGGTTAATGCCCTTTTTTATGTGGTGCCAGCAGCTCCCAGGGGATTACACATTAGAGAATAACACATTCCAAGTGGTGCTGAGAAAGGTCAGAGTCTAGCTACTAACCTAATAATGTTAGTATAAATGAAATGGAAGAAGAATGGAGCAAGGTTTGCTTGTTGTGACACTCTTCCCGTAACATCTGGGTGCTCTGCAGCGAAAAATGAGGATCCAAGGGAAGGCAAGGAAAGAACTTTGAAATCACAAAATAAATTACTAAAACTAGACCTTTCTTAAAGCATGTGAAGCTCTGTCAAGAAAGACTGAGAAACTCACATCAAGGTAACAGGGTTACGGTTCACTCCAGATTTTTCCTTTAGGAAGTACTTCTTGTTGTGACAGTAGAAGTCAAGACACCTATATTGAAATGGTGTACATGTGTGATACAAGAAGCCCCATTGTCTGGGCAATGCTCTTACTCATATGGTTTAGCTTTAGGTAGTCCTGCAATGAGCAGGTAGTTGAAACTGATGATTGTTATGGTTCCCTTGCAATGCAAGGTATTTTGTCATTCTATATTTAACAGAATTCACAAATTTACAGCTGGAAAGGGACTACTAAACAAAGACAGGAAGATAGTCTTTGTCATGCAGAGCTCTAACCTGCAGACTGCTGGAAGTCAGAAGGATATACCAGAGGTATCATTAGAGTCATTTGCCCTCTTGTTGCTCCTTCCTAGAGCTCCTGTACATGAAGTATGTGCCTGAGAGCACACAAACATGGAGATACACATACGCACAATGCATACTAAACAGTTTTGTTAGCTGTTTCTGCTTTTTATGTGCAGAGCACTGCCACAGGCCTGTTTCCCTAAAAACTGCTCTGCCTGACAGCAATGTCCACTCTTTAGCTGATCACATTTCCTTGTAACTAATTGGTGGAACTCTGATCTCACACATCAGCTCAGTCAGTCTTGCAGGAAGCTTACTTTCTACAGTCCTTTACTACTTAACTGTGTGTGGTGCTGTTTCCCACCAGGTAGCAAGTTGGGATCCTCACTGGTATGCAGGGAACAATAGTGACGCCTGAAGTGGGTTGTGCTCCTTGAGCAATTTTACAGAGATGTCTACCGAATCTGCACATCCTGAGTTCACAATTTTGGGGAGGCTTCTAATCATAGGAAGTAATTGGAGCTGCTGTGTTTGGGTAGTCTGTGGGCCTTTACAGAAAATTTGTATCATCCATAAAGATGAACAGTATAAAACCAGCTTGCATCTGAAGAGCTGTAGTGATGTTACAGCTGATTTGGTTTTGAAGCAGTCAAACAGTTCTCTGAACTTTTCAGGTTCTGAAAAGTGAGGAGAATCATCTTGCTCTTTCTTTCTGGTAGTCACTCACCTCTCACAAAAGCAAGGGTAGATTTCATCTGCAAAAAGGGAATAATGCTCCTATTAATTGCCCTACATTCCCTAGGACACTTCAGACCTCTTCCTTTCCATTCTAAGGTCTTTGAAACTTAGTTTCCTGCTTTGCTAACAATTTTTTGGTAGTAAGTAGCCTTTGACTTGGCTGCTTTGGCAGTGTCAGTATTTTATCACTGTCCATTCAAAAACTTTCTCATCAGCTGGAAGAACACCCCAGATATGGGTAGTGATAGTTACAAAGCCCACTTTAGTAGCAACTGTCTCATTGTGTGTACCTTATGATCAACAATAGAAACATGGTTTTCAGCAAGCTCTGTTTACAAAGGGAGAATACTTGACTTAATAGTAAAGTGGTAGCTAAAGTATGCATGTCAAACAGGTATTTATTGTGTTGATCTAGTAAAACCTACGAACTTCAACATCTTATCACAGGAAGATCAGCTGCAAATGGATATGGTGGGTAAGCAAAGAAAAATTTTGTTAGAAACATCTGGGGGCTTTAATGAGCTCTTCATGAAGGTCTGACAGTTATTTGCTCCTTCTGGCAGTGTCTTCCTATTCTGGTGGCCCAAAGAATCCCTATAGATACTGTTAGAAACTTTTTTATTTTCTTGATATTGATATTGATGTCCCCAATGTAGTGGCTTATGTGGAAGAATCTTAAATTATTAAGGGGTTAAATTTTGCAGACTTACAGCATTTCAGCATCCCTGTGTTATAAGATCATATTTTAATTATACAACTCTTTTTTTGCTCCTAATACATTGGCATCCTACTTTATGTTCACTTCCAAGTATAAAACTCTTTTCACCATTCATGATGGGTTAAGCACACAAATTGCTGCATTTGTATACTACTTGTCTAGGCCCAATTGAATTGTAATGAAAGAGGAGCATGTACGCAGATCTGAATATTCCATCTCAGTTGGCAGGGAGAAGTAGTTCTTCAAATGTGCTTGTCATATTAAGTTTATTCAGGTTTTCCAAAGTACACAGAGCAATACTACAATATCTTAACTGTTACTGGCATGGAGCTGAAGTTTTATTTTGAGGAACTGGCCCTTAACAGGCAACTGAGAAGGTAAAGTAATAAAGAAAAGAGAGAGAGGAGGAAGGTATTAGAGTGGACAAAAACTCTGCACCTTCAGCAGCTAGAATGCAATGTATGCTTTTTGGTTCATTATAAAGAGCAGGATCCTATTGGCAGTTTTTCCAGCATATTTGCTTTAATCTTCAAAATATTGAGTTGAGAGGAGGTGTGGCAGAGTAAAAGAATGTGAATTAGAAACTCTGAGGAAGCCTTTTAAAGAAACTCTTCAGAAGTTTTCCAAAGAGAATTTTCTCTTTGAGTTTCTTGGATTTGTTTTCTCTTCTTTCACAATCTTCCTTAAAAGGTTATTCGGTTAAGTAGGCAAAATATTAGCCCTTTTATCACCATACTGCTCTTGTTCTTATTAATCATTACCCTTTCCGTATCACCTAATTTGCACTATTTAAATATTTTTTGTTAATATTGATTCATTCCCCCAAATACATAGATATTCCCTTCCCCTCATCACATCATATTTCGAAGGCTTTTCTTATGTCAGACTGTTCTCATTATTCTTTTACTGCTGGGTGTAGTGGAGCTCTTGCTCACAGATCTTAAAGAGCTCTTTTTCCACAGATCAGGATCTCTGAGGGGTAAGCCACCTGGATGTATTCACAAAGCAGACTCAGTTAGGTAACCACTATGGTAGCCAAACATTTTCCCCTAAGAGTGGGCATCTTGTGCACCTGCTGTGTTCTGCCCTTAGCTGTGTGTTTATCTGTTTGCAGGTGTAAGGACAGGTTTTATGCTCTGTTGTATACTTAGTGATGGGTTTGTGTTGTTGACAGTTTACATGCTGTGGACTACTTAGGGGTTTCCTGGTGGGCCTTCAGCAGTGTTAGGGCACTAGGAGATACAGAAGTGACCTCTGAAGGATCTCAAAAACCAAGGCAATGTCTGTGCTCTTGTTCTGCAGTCTCCACTGCAGGCATGTGAAACACTGCCAGACGTGTGTGAAGTGTTAGGCAGCTGATGAAGCTTCCGGAGTAAGCATTGTCCTTGAAAGCGTGGGGAGGAGCAGACTTCACTCAAACCAAAGGATTACAGATGTAAAAATAAGACATGTGAATGACATAGAATCACTCTTTGAAATTTAGATTGTGATTACTTACTTCCACAAAGACAACTGCTTTCTAAAAAAAAACCTTCCCAAGTGGTTTAAGTTTTAAAAGTTTACAACAATAGATTATTTCAGTGGTACAATTTATGCCATATTTGAAGGTTCGATATGTTGTTATGAGAGATCACTAGGAAATACTTAATACATTTGAGTACTATACCTCAGAAAAGTCACTTTCAAAATTAGTAAGTCTAGTAATACGTAATTCAAAAAGGAAAGCAGAAATTTATTTACTTCCCAGAATACGCATTAATTTTTGGTGAGTACTGCTTCATAATCACAGAGTGATTAGTTGTATTTTTGTATCTCCCACAATTTATCATAATTAAACTCACCACCAATGCCAAGCATGTTCAGATGTATTCTCAGGGTAGCAGCTTTTGCTTAACAAAACTATCTGCAAAGCACTGTTACTTCTCTGACACTAATCAATTGTTATTAATGAGACTTCCAAGTACTTCTTTCCATTGCTTTGGAAGATATTTCAGCGCTCTATTACTTCATTTTACTTGAATTCTTGAGGGCTTTTTAACGATGTAAAATACAATTAGCAATGTTACCATTTAACTGTCCTTTTTAAAGAGGCACAGCCCTTCTTTCTGTGGGCCCATGGCCATAAATTCAGCCGAAGTGTTCAACATAATATCTAAGAGAAATGGGAATGTGTGGGAAGTGCAACCTCTAGAGGAGCATTTGCAGAACAAGAGCTGGGATATAGCAGGGGTCTGAACAGCAATCCAGTCATCTGCTACCATCTAAATAGTAGCTGGTCAGCTGAAAACCTCTGATACACACACTTCTTGTTGCAAAAAGAAACAGTTTTATGCAATACACAGAATATATGTACTTTTATTGTGAGCGAAAATATTGGTTTACTAATAGTGAAGTGTTTCCTTTGATTTTGCTATGTTAGATTTTAATTTTAGTGTATTTTTTACTATAGTCATGGTATTTTATGCTTGAGCTGTGGGAGTGTTTCATCCAAATTTTGTATCATTTAGTTGCTTTCCAATTTCTGCTCAAAGTTCTTATTTTGGAGTTATTCTCTTTCTCATTGTCATTCTCTTGCTCTGAGCTTCAGAGTGTATGCTCCTTCATTCATTCATTTGGGTATTTATGCTTCCTGACCTCCTTTTACTGTCATAGTTCCAAGATGAAGTTGTCTCATTATTTTGCTTGTGTTGATCCCAATATAGGGAATTCCAGACTCCAAAACTTTTTGTATCAAGCTGTTTCTCAGGTTGACAGCAATTCACAGTAATTTTCCTTACCTCCTTATATGTTTAATATTTAATAAATCATATATATAAAATAGCTCAGGATTTTAAGGGCCATATTTAAGGCAGAAAGACCACTGGGAGAGGTTTCACTTTAAAGCCATCCTACTTTCATGAAATGTTAATCACATGAGATAAGATCCAATCTGCCTACCCAGCTTGCATTTAGGTATTGCAACTCTGCATCTGACTGTCTAGCTTGGATCTGAGTTTTAGATGTCTAGTGAAGAAAGCCTTCTAAAATAAGCACATGCATTCCTTGTCAAATGAATGGGACTCTCAAGTGCTCCAGAGAGAGATACTAGCATCTAAGTAGGTGTTTTTCCCTCAGCTCAGCAGCTGAATTGAAAAGGTAAATTTTACTTTAGTAATTCAATAGGTGGTCTCTTACTGGGTACAAAAATGAAATGAGCAAATAGAGATCTGTTTATGCAACAGTCACACCACTGGCATGTGTAGAAGGTAAGTAAGGACATGATCTGTCCATAGTTACACCTAGAAACATTACCAAGGGCATTTTACCCTATTACTAATGTAGTTCAAAAAATGGTTATTTTTGAAAACTTGCTTTACCTGGAAACCAGATGAACCAAGATAATTTTTTAGGAAACACATTTGCCTCACTTTAAAGTTATCTTTTAAAGTTATCTTTCTTTAAGTATCATATGTAACAAATGAATTATGGTTTCTGTGCTAGTTCAGCAGCAAAACTTATGCATGTGACTTTCACCTTAAAGATACAGAGTTTTTGTAGTCATCCAAAGGGAACACTGTCAGCAGTCAGAGCTCCATTTGTACAACAGTTTCTGATTGACAGAAAAAAGACTCAAGATTCTTGTTGGTGTTTGGTGTTTTAACCTTGGTAACTTCAAAGTAACTTTCAGCAATATTTTCCACTTAGAGATATGGGGGTCCACCCTCAGCAAGTGACAAGCAAAAAATAGATAAACTTTTAAGATACAAATGTGGGTCTTGGTAGAATCTTCACCCTTGGTGATATGAGGCTAATCTGTTTTCCAAAAGGTGATAGACAGCATGGTTCTCTAAGTATGATTTAACAATAAGCATTTTAAAGCTATGGAAATGTGCATCAGACCTATTGCAAGTCAGTTAAGATGATAAATATGGAGCACAGAAGTGAAACTATTGATTTGAAATGTTTATTGGAAAAGAAGCTGAGAAGCTATGTGGATATTTATAAATTATGGATGTTTTACATAGCTAAATGTTGCCAGTAAGCTGAATGTTTCTTCTTTAACATTTTATTTCCTTTTTTATATATTTTGTAACATATCTGAGGATTTAAATAACCCAAGTAATTTCTAAACAGGGTAGTCATTGGTATGCTCCATTCTGAGATGAATGTCAGTTTGAGTGCAGAAAGGAGTAACTGCTAAGGAGGATTATGAAAGTCAGTATTTAGACGATTAATTGTGTCTAATGAAGCTGCTTCTGGAACACATCTAGTGGGTCTATCAAGTATATTGAAACAATGGGCTATTTGCCTACAAAACACTTACAAGAAGAATATTGCTGGCAAATATTTTCAGACTAACTAGCCCTACAACAATCCCTCCTGCTTGAGGAGTGTGTATGCTTATATGCAATTAATCAAATTGTGTTGATATTTTCCTTTTTAAATGGATTAATGCCAATTCTATTAGTTCAATAAGCACCTGTCTATCTCTGTCTACCCCTTGAAAAACTTGGCCTTCAGTTACTGTTACTTTATAAGAACCTTCTGCTCCTGAATTAGTCAAGGAACATATGACAGTATGTTTCTTTGTAAATTTGGGGATTTTTTTTTCATAAAGATATTTTTAAAAGCTTTGGTGTGCCTGATGCATCTACCTAACTGCTGAAAGCTGATTTTATGCATTTAAAGCCATGCAAAGTTAGTGAAGCACGTGAAGGTGCAGAGAGACACCTATTGTTATTGATAGTGTTTTTGGGGACCTGAGTCTCTCCACTTTCCATTAATTTCAGTGGAAATCTGGTAAATTGCCAGCTTCCAAATTTGTAACCTGTACATAGCAGCTGTACCTTCAGATTTCTGACTTTTAAACATCTGGTTCTCAAGATACATTGTGTTTAGTCAACTAACCTTTGTATCTTGTTCCTTGAACTTAGCCATTCTAGATTCTTTTCCTCAAGATCAGCATTAGGGTTGCAATTACTTGATCTGACAGCATTTCCCAGTGGGAAGGTGAAATACTAAGACACCAACACTAATGCCTGTCCTTCTTGTGCTGCAGTCCTGACTTTTGTTCAACAAGGATGCTCTGCCCTGAACAAACTCTTGGGTGTGAAGGTATTGCAGAAGCATGTGTTAATGCTGCCATGTAAGCAACTCCTGTCCTTGGGAGGTGATCTGCACCTGTATGGGATGTTCACAGGTTAGAATCTCTAAAGTGAGAGGAAGAGACAACAGAATAAATGATGGAGAAATTAAGAAAACAGGGTGAAATATTTTATCCTTTTAAAGACCATTTGTGTTCTACACAGAGCATGTATTGGCATGCCTCAGCCCAGCACCTACCATGCAGAGACAATTTTAATAGTTTGCCGCCTCTCTTCTTCACGGCAACTGTAGAGCATCCCTGCTTCTACTGTGGCACACTTGTACACTGAGAAGTAAAATATATTTTTGTGTTTTTTACTGTAAAACTGAATTTCATTCAATGACTGATTTCTTTTGAATTATCCCCTAAACTCTGTCTCTGCTATAAGTTTGAAAGCCAGGTCTAATGATGGCTTGGTTAGGCCTTCCATCTATAGGGTGCTTTCTTTTGTTCTTTCCTTTTTTATTCTTTTTGATCAAACCCCAAATAGGTTTGATAATTTCCTGTTACTACCTTAACAGCAAGCCCCTTTCAGCAGTTCAGTAGACCAGAACCCAAGTTTCTATGTGGTCTACCCCAACTGCAAACAAAAAAAAAAATAAAAGGAATTTGAATTATTTGTTTCACACAATTCTGTGAAATCAGAAAATAAAACACAACTTGGAGGAAGAGGCATTTTTTAATAATAGATTTCAAGATTCAAATTAGTTTTCTGATGACAACTAATAACTGCTGCTGCAGCTCAGTTCTTGGGTATAACAGTACAATTGGAATGAATGAAAAATCAGTAAGGGGAGGGAGAATCATTCTTTCAGCAGTCTGTATTAAAGGGATAACCCCATTTACAAAGAAATCAGGAAACTCTGGCTGTCACCTTTTAAGATGGAAACTAAAGTTAGTTATGTGAATAGTATTCTGTCCACTCAGAAGTTATAATAAATAGTAGTATCTAGCCTAAACTACTTGTGGTAATGAAATTATCTTGAAGTAAAACATTTTAGGTCTCATGGATAGTACTGGAAGACACTGCGTATGCTCAAGGATCTCTGAGGATACAGTGCACCTGAGGATACAGCTGTTAGCCATTGATTGGATTTTTTGTCTAAAAGAGATCTGATACAGCACCAGATATATTTGTAAAAGTCAAAGACAGTGCATGTGTCACCACCAGCAGAACAGTTATAATGCTTAGTTTGAAGTATCCGGTTATGGATTGCTGTCAGGAACTTCAGACAGAAAAGTAGCCTGTAGGTTCAGGTTGTGCAACTTCTCAGCACATTTGCTGAGGAGAAGGCTGTCTATTGTCGTTTAAGCACAGGTCTGGGAGCCAGGAGGTCTGGATCTATTCACGGCCATGTGCTGTGACCTTCAGTAAGTCAGGTTAACCTCTCTGGGTTTCTGTACATCTGGTATTATATCTATGCTTAGGTAGAAACATTGCAAAATGTTAATACTGTAGCCACTACACTTCTCTTCTAAGGATATCTTTGTTTTCAAGGCAATGAGAATGCTAGGATGAGCAGGAGAAAGTTTGGGAGTTTTTCCATGTGTAGTCCATATTAGTAACCTTAGTTTACATGTGCTCAACTTCAATGTTACATGTCTTTCCTCTAAGGAGTATCACCCTGCATGCAGACAGATCAGGACCCCCTTCCCTCCACACCACGCAACAGCTTAGGGTCTGTGAGGAATTGCCAGACCTTCCCTTTATGGGTCATTTTTTTGGTCCTCCTTCCAGACCTCAGTCAGCCAGAACAAATCACATAGAGCTTCTGCTTCAGTCTGATGTGTCCCCAGGGCACCTTTGTGCAGGATGATGTGAAGGGATGGCTTGTAACCTATTTCTGATCTCAACAGGTTAAACAAGCAATGCTGCTTATGAGAATGTGTGGTTTTATATTGGATAGTCCTTACAGGTTGCTCCAAGGCAAGTGTTTCATATTCTCACATCCACTAATAGGTCCCCACGCAGATGACTAAGCATGTCTTGACTTCTGAGGCACTTTCCTACAAAGCTGCTACATGGTCCTGGCCAGCTTTGGTAGGGACTTGGCTGTTCCCCCCATGCAGTTAGATAGGAATGAAGCTGGGCCTGCCAGCTTGGTCTATACCAACAGTGTTTCTGTTATATTTTACTTGATTTAATGGAAGCATAACCTTGATACAGCAGTTGCAAATTCTGTGACTGTGTGACAGATGTCTAGTACATAATAGTTTGAAGCTTTTGCATCCACTTCAGCAATACGTGAGACTGTGAACTTCCCTGCTGAAGGAGAGGCGCTGAGATGAAGTAGCAGTAAGATATTCTCGCTCTTATTTGTCAACACTAGAGGGCAATATTATTATATAGTCCCATAAATTTCGATAGCGGTGCTTGTAACTCGAACATTGTAATAGGTAGAGATCGACATTTTTAAGTGCTTACCTGAATTGTTATCAATCCATGCATTGCTAATCATACAAATCTCTGGTGTTAGCTACAAAGGACACTCAGTCTCGGTTCTGTGTTATAAAATACATGACTGAGTAACATTACTGCATCTGTCAAGATGAAAAGAAGGGACACAGATTTATTTGTTCTTCTCGTGTTGCTGCTGGTTCTGGACCCATCCTTTTCTGCACTGTGCTTCCAGCTCACATTGTGGAGAAAAATTTGCAGAGAGGCAACTGTGCTTTTCCCTTTCATCCACAGAGAAGGTGGAAGCTGGCGTTTTGCTTTGTCTGTAGGCATTCACTGGATAGTAATAGCTATGTAGGAAGCAGAAAAGAATAAAAGGAAGTTGGGAAAACTGGATCCCTGAAGCTGCTGGAAGATAACTGTTCCCTGTGCAGTGCCGGGGGCGGCTCTTCTGCAGGTCGTGGGTGGGTTTGATTTTCTGCTACCCCATGACGATAGGAAAATAGTAGTTGGAACATGAAAATGAAGAGCTGTTTTCTTCACTGTCTGAGACGGGGAGCTGTGAAATTCTGTCAATATTAATATCACAAGAGGCAGAGCAATGTTTTTACTAGGCTGTTCTGCTACAGTTTTTCCTCTCCTGCAGCAGCTCTGACAGAACAGCAGCAGGTGGAAGAAAAATAAAAGGAGTTAACCTAGATTTTTACTGCAGGGTTTTTATCACAGAACAAGAGTAGGAGGCGAAAATAATAGGAGCATGCTGCCATCAAGTAGGAAATTATTAATATAGAAAACTGCGTAAGGTCTCAGACATTTGACGTCATATGCTGTGTAATGGGGTTTAGCTCATGCACGTTGTTTTCAAAGAGCAGCTGACAAGAGGCCCTAATGCTCACTCTGAACTCTGTTTTTTCAACCTGATGCAAGTTCTGGATTTGCTATGAAAGTTGCGAATTTTGAGTGCATTTAGTTTGTGCTTGCATGAAACAACATGGAATATTGAGATAAAGAAAACATTACACTTTCCCAAAAATGGCTTTTGTCTGGTGGTCTGACCACCAACCTCAATATATTTGCCCCCACCTCATTGTCATGTCAGATTGATCGTAGCTGGAGTCCTTAGTTGTAATTCTAACCCAAAGACTAAATCCTGGCACCCAGAAGTCATGCTTGCTACTGTCTCTGCTTTAGGAGACTTGCATCTTTGGCACCTCAGAGTTCTGTGACAGCGGGTCGAGTGCACATCTTTTACTTGGAATTTAAAAACAGGTCTTGATTTCCTTTTTGTTTCACAAGCATTGGCAAACTCAGCCTTGGTCACTACTGAAGAAAGTTTTGCAGATGCAGCTGCGCTGGTAGACTGCAACCCTGCTAAATTTACTTCTTGCCAGGAGGGGGGTCTGCCTATAAAGCTTAATCTAGAAATGAAGTAAGGTAGGTCAGCAAAAGGTTTCCTGACAGTATGACAGCTACACTGGATCATTTTCTGGTAAAGTTGGATGCTTTGTGGACAAGATAGATACTTTTTTATGGTCCTGACAGGTGCAATCATTCTATAGTGAAATCTCTGTGTGGAGGTGAGGTCTTACTGATGCTGGAGCAGTACTGAATAGTAGCAGTTTCTCCACTTCTCTGGGGCCCGAAGAGGAGAGGCAGGCAGTGCTTCTCGGTCCAGAGACCACAGTCTCTGCTGGAAGAATCAGAAGCCATGTACATCCATAAAATGAAGGTGTGATATTAGGTCAGCTTGCTCCAACTTCCTATAAGGACATGGATTTTAGCACATAGTAGCAACCAACCTGCATACCAGGATCTCCAGAAGCTTCTGGTTCCATCAGTAGCTCATGCAGAAGCACCCACTGCTGCTGTCCCTTCCCTGCTACAGTAATCCGGGCTGGAGTGGCTGGCTTGTGCCTGGCACTGGAGGAGCCTGTCATGTTTTGAGGCACTGGCAAGCTCTCAGCACCCTGTCCAGAGGGAAAACAACCTTCTGCTCCACCTGTGTAATGACACAATTTTCAGCTTTTGAGTCTGTTTTAAAGATTTGAGCACCCATGCTGTTCCCCTGGGCAGCTGTTTTTTCCCCTCACATCACCTTGCATTTCACCATAGCTAGTCAGGGCTGCTGTAGTTTGGTTTTTCTCTTTTCACACAGCCGGCCAAATGGTGATAAGCTCCTTTGCACCTGCCTTGCCATCAAAACCTGCTAGGTATTTACTTAGCACTCAAATTATAGTTTAAGCATTTTGTTTATCCTTAAGTTGTTATTAAGTTTCAGGCTGAAGCCTTTTCTCAGGTTGCATTTCAAATGTTATTTCAGTTACACACTAATGCATTAGTAGCACTCCCAATGGGGTGAGACTACTTGTCAGAAGAAAAAAATGTTATTTACAATAAAGACACTTATGGCATATGTGCCTTCATAATGTCATATCTGCATGACTGTTGGTGAAAGAAGAAGTGGGCAGCAAAGATTTCTTCCTACCTTTAAATCTCCCACTCTTTTGCAGAGGGGAGCAGACAGCCTAGCTCTCAGAAATACTAAACTGATCACCCTTTGTATTGCACAAAAACAAGGGAAAGAGGCTTTCAGCTGGCATGTGCATGTTATCCATATTTTAGGTGCTTGAACACATACAGAAAAAAAGCCATGGTAACAGCAATTAGTTATGGATGAAATGTCCTGGAGAGTATTTTCTGGAAACAGTCTCAAGGTATTTTCCATGAACTGTCTGAATAACTTCAATCCCTCTGTGGTGCTTTTATGAGATCATATTTTGCAGTGTGGTTTTGCTAATATACATTATGTATTCCTGGTTTAATTCCTACCACAAAAAAGGTGCCAAGGAATTTCCAGAGGTGCACAGGTACTCACATGAACTTAGACAGGAAAACCGAGGTTACAAACCCAAACTAAGCGATCTAATCACCAGTAGATTTACAAATCAACTATGGTAGGGTAAATTTTGTCCAGGCATGCATTCTGAGATTTTAAAGTGCATGAAGGTTTTTCCAGTCACTATTTCAAATTCAGTTCCTGTGAATAATTAGATTGGGACTAGAATGTATCTACACTAATGCTGAGAGAGGGTTTTACTCAGTGAATCACTGTAATAGACCAAAACTTGGAAGTCATATATGCTGAAGTAAAATTATATAGTAGTGAGCCATATGGAAACAGTTGTGTTATGAACAATTAATAGGATACAAGTGGCTTTTTTTGTCTCTTCCTCTAGTAAACACTTACAGAGAACCCAGCTTCAAATAATACACTTGCTTTATGTTAGCAATAAACAGCCATTTGTTAAGAATGATCTGTTTTGATAACTCTGTTCTTTGACATTTCAGAGTTTCTTTCTTTGAAATTATTCCCCTGTGCTACCCAAACCGCAGTTAACTCTTCTCATGTCACTTCTAGAACAACTAGAAACTCATCTCCTCAAATTCATCCACGTTGCTCCACATCCATATTATTTAATAATCTCTGTTTTAACAGCTGCTACCCAGGGTGCTTCCCAGCACACTCAGGTGTGCCTTTTATGGCTCAAGAGAAAAGAAATGTGGCTTTTCAGCCCTTTGTATTCTGGGAAAGATTGGAGGAAGAGAGGGTCAAGCTGCAAAATCATTGACTTGACATTAAGGGGCAGAATTGTGGTAGAAGAATGGGACAGGAACAAAAGGAATCACATTTGTCATAGGCTGAGGCAGAAAGGGGTCACCCAGCAGACATGTAGCACAGACCATGACGTGCCATGGGGCAATCCAGAGGAATGCTAAGAAGGAGCTCCATTTCCACAGCATGTGGATCAAACAGGAAGGATGAAAGCCAAAGAGCAGGCAAAAGAAAAGACACGGGGAACCATAATGCTTAAATCTATCAATCAGTATGACAAGATTACGTGTTATGGACAGCCATAAAAGTGCTTCATTGTCTCTCTCTTGACTCAGTCTAAATGCTGAAGGGTAAAGCCTGTTAGGCTGAGTATAACTGAAGGCAACGGTTGATGGTAGAAGATGGTGCAGGATTTTACAGCCTGCAGTATTAAGTACTTGCCTAGTAGTATTATAGAAAAATTACAGAGATGCATTGGAGAACTTCTTGAAACTTTTCCCATACTTGCAAGGTGACTGAAGATGGCAAGGTCACCCAAGAACTCTGTGTTTTCATGCTGAACATCATATCGCCACAGTGGTGACTTCTAACAATACTTTGCACTTTTATGAACACTCACCTGATTCAGTTTCATGAAACAGTTAAGAAATAAGGGGATTTATATTTATTTCTGGTTGAAGGGTGAAATCATGAACCTAACAACATTTGCTTCCTCTGTTTAAATTTCAGTTGCTTTGTTTGAAACTAAATCTCAAGGCAGAAGGCTTTGAAGCTTACCTTTGGTTGGTTATTTTAAGCATTTTGTGGGCTGCAGCAGAGTAGGAGGGTATCACTGGCAGATAAGCTTTGTATTTTTGACAGGGAGTCTTGTGACATTTCAGTAAGTTGGATCCTTAAGCAACAGAAAGACTGATACATGTAGCAGCATTTCTCATGTGTAAGCTTCTGCATCTGCAACAGAAACTCCTTCCTCCTGTAGTAAGGCAATTTTTACATCATCTTTGTAGGATGAGAGAGAGCGATCAATCTGCTGGTTTAGGTCCTGTACATGCTAACATCATACACCATGTCCAAGAGGCATATCATTGATTTTGTTCAAGGTTTTGTTGTCAATCTTTAAAAATTCAGATCAGTGTAAGTCAATAGTTTAAGGACATTTAAAAATAATAGGATTGATACTATTTACCAAAGCTTTATCTTAGGATAGCTGATTTTTAGGGTTTCCATGAATTTGAACATTACGAGTGAATCAGTTTCTCCGTGAAAGTGTTCCTTTCCCCCTCCTCTCCAAAATACATAAAGCTTAAAAGGTGGCCAGCTTCTGTTAGTCTGTCTGTGCATCTTTCCCACAAGGTCTGCAGAGGTTTCAACTCAAATTGCATATGAGAAAGAAATACTCAGTAAGTTTACAAGAAAATTATGTTGTTTTCTTTCTGAACTATAAAGTCAGTGGGGATCTTATGTAGGGAAGAATTTAAGTCAATTACCTGTAATACAATTACCCATACGAAAGATGTTTTTTTAAAGTGGAATTTACCTGGAAAGGATTGTTGGCGATATGCAAGGCAGAAGACAATCTCAAATGGCTGTCCTTAAAGCTCTGCCAGCTCTGTAGAGCTGAGACAAATAGAACTTCAGATTGGCATTTTCATCTGAAATGAATGAGGAACAGGGCAGGAATGTGTATTTTAATAATTGCTTTGCTATGACTCAGTAATAGTGGAAAAGGAAAGTTTGAGATTCACTGGAATTCTGGACTCTTCAGTCTACCATGGCCAGGAGGTATGAAACAAAATGAAGGACACTTATTAAACATGGAGGGTTTGAGGTATTTGCACCCAAGTGCCACTGAAATTAAAAGTCAAGTGCACTCGTTCATAAAAGCAGAACTTGGTTTATGAAAACTATGAGTCAAAATATATTTTTAGCTAGTCCTTAGGCAGTTTTGGGGGTTTATTACTGTCCCATACATTTGTTACACATTACTTGTTTTGCCTACCTTATAAAATCTGTCAAGCTTATGGGTTTTTTTTCCCTTCATATTTTTTCTAAAAAATACCTAATTAAAAAAAAAAAAACATGAAGATGGATGACTAGTCCTTAATGTAAGGAGTGGAATTCAGACCATTTTCTCACATAGTTTTCTTAGTCAGGGAGAAGGGGAAGCCGAGAGGAAGCAGAAACAGGACACCTGACCCAAACTGACCAAAGAGGTATTCCATACCACAGCACGTCATGCCCAGTATATAAACTGGGGGCAGTTACCTGGAAAGGTTAGATCACTGCTGGGTTGGGCTGGGTATCGGTCAGCAGGTGGTGAGCAGTTGTATTCTCTTCCCTTGTTATTTCCCTTCTCATTATTATTATTACTGGTGTTAGCAGAAATGGTTTGTGTTACACCTTAGTTACTGGACTGTTCTTACCTCAACCTGTGGAAGTTACATTCTTTCGATTCTCCTCCCCATCCCTCTGGGAGCAGGAGGAGGAAGGGGGGGAGTGAGCTGATGACTGTGTGGCTGATTTACAGCTGGGCTTAAACCACGACAGATGTTCACTGGATCAAATCCTTTCCCCCATGACTAAAGGATTTCATCTTCACTTCAGTGTGGACACAAGTTTCACCCAGTTCTTTCCACTGATGCTGATTATCTTTGGGTCATACTCACTGTGTGAAAAGATTGTCTTGGGAAACAGTAAAAAAGTACTTTTAACTTCTAACAGCTCTTCAGAAGAGCATTTGTAGTATGATCTTCTGATCTGCTTTTAATACAGCCAGCAACTGATATATTTCTACCCTTTGCTGCCATGTAGCCTACTTGCAAACTAATTTATGTACCCTGTAACAGCTTGGCCTAACAAACCTCTGCTTCTGTCTAATCTTTTTAAAAGGACTTTGTCTTCTAGCCTTACAAGTCTGTCCCCTTTTCTAGGTTTCTGGAATATTCTTTGTGTAGCTTCGTAAAGCAGTTAATAATATATGGGAGGGATAATTTCTCCTTAATGCTTGGCAATAAGCACCTCAAGTGCCTGTGGATCCCTTCATAGATAACTGGCTGCAGGCAGGGAGATTCTACACACCCCTCTTGCTTTAGATTCTTGACTACACAAGAAGTAGGAAAATTGAGGGGCACTAGGTTGTGCCAAATCTATTTCAAATATTAGCCTAAAATACAAAAAAGTTTATTCTATTGAAGGTGGTCCTCTGGATAATGGAAAACAAAACCAAAAATAGAAGCAGCAAACAGCATTCTGCAGTGTCAGAGTACCCCATCTAATGGCAGCCAGGGCTGTGAACATAGACTTGGCAGTGATAGCCAAAATATCCTTTTCTCAGCAATCCCATGCTCAAGGAATGGGTCTCCAAAATTACCTAGCAGAACAGGCAACTTAGTTTGCCACTCTGATTTGCTTTGAGAGCACTCCTACAGCTTGAATCTACTCTGTTCCTCTTTTTAGGATGGATTTTCCTCTTCTGATTTGTTATCTCAATCCTGCCACCCACCAGCAGGTGAATATTGTGCATATGAGTGAAGCATCCTTCCTTTCACCCCACTGTTTCTAAATTAGCTCATTTCTTCAAGTTTGAATGATTACTGCCTTTTGTGAAATAATAACTGTGATAGTTAGTGATGGTAGCTACATTTCCAGGACTGGATGATATTTATAAATCATGTATCTGAAGTGTTCCCTACGCATACACTAACAAACTCTTAGCTTTATTTTTCTTTTGGGTTATTCAAAGACAGCACAGACAATACACAGTAATACAGATAGTGTTCTTAACCAGTACTCTTTCCATGTCCATCCTCCCCCCAATTTCTGTCAGGGATTCACTTCTATCACAGCATCATAGCCCTTTCTGTGCTGAGTATCTGCTTATGTGGCTCCATGCTAGCAACAGTTGTGCTTGGCCACAGTAAATGCCAAATGCACCTAGCAATACTGCAAGCAGAGTGTCTGCCTTAGCTCTAAAAGGGAGCCAAATCAAAACAATCTCAACATGATTGTAACTACCAGTCAAAATGGCTGAGTGAGGAGGAAAAGCCCTATCCTGCTTTGTGTGAAAGTCTAAGTCATTTCATGACTTAGAGTCCAATTCTAGTGCTTTGACAAAGATGTTTTATAAAAGATAGAGCAGCAGTTTCTGTTGACTTTATGGTAAGGATCAAACCAAAGAGAAATATTTGTGATCAGCCATATCTTAAGTGCAAAATAAGTCACTATACAGTACATCATTGGTTCTGATTAAGTCTTCTCTTATTTGTTCATTGTCATGCACTGGTTATGTATGAATAGAAGGACATCATGAAGAAGCAAATAAAACTACATGTTGTGTTTCTAGAATTACCTGAATAAATTTTTCAGGACATTTCTGTTGCCTTCTAGTTGTGCAAAATGAGAGTGAGTTTTCTATAAATAATGTGTCTGTGGGAAGATTTTTTTACATTTTAAAATATCATATGTACAGGTTATAAATATGACATTCTGAATACCTACACATTTTTCATATAGCTCCCATATCATTATTTTATCTGAAAGTCACGGCTGTTCGCTGATGAGACAGGGCTCTTTTAACCCCTTGCCCTGGTTCTTTCAGCCTCCACTGAAAATCTTCTGCACTTTCCAGTACTCCTGACATCTCACTGCTGAGAAAACAGTGACTTTATCAAATGCCTCCTGCTCTGGGACATTTTCTCTTCTGCTAGAATTCCTTGGACTTCATTCGGAATGGGCAAACTGAGCATTTGGTGAGTTACCCAAAGTGGCCTAAGTCAGGAGTGATATTTCCACATCTATCAACAATCATCTTTCTGTCGGCTGCTGTGGAATTTGTATCTCACCCTTAAGATCATACTGGATGATACCTTACTTCTCAGGGTTAGCAGACACAGTTCACACAGGAGGCTTGTGCAGATATGCTCAGGAAAGTCATGGTATCTCCTCATGCAAATAACAAATTCTGCTTCCAAAGTGGAGAACAGAGTCTTTCTGATCCACTGAAATTCTTTGAATGCATTTATAGAAGCAGCAGAGGGAGAAGTGCTCACCCATGAATTCTGCCTATAATCACCATCAAATGCTGTAGGAGCATTTGAGGTGTCCACCCAGGATGGCTGAGTGATGCGTGTGCTTACAGAGCTCTCAGGTGCCTGAGTGCACAGATCTCCTCCCCTCACTCACCAAATGCCTTCAAGAGGCTTGTTACCTGTGCTGGGTACTTAGCCTGGAAGATGGGGTACACTTATGCTCTGTCACAAGCAGATTTTCTGAAGACAGCGTAAGGTGCCCGTGCACGTATTTTGTAATGTATTTCCACACAGTTTTCACATACAAGAGTCCATGCACAGCTTCCATCATCTGCTGTTGTTTGACAGTCCAAGCCATGTCTTAGTTTGCAGGCGTCCAGAGTACTGCAGTATTGCTTTATTTGAGCCTTTTGCTTCTGAGAAACTAATATATATGTTACAAGATTTAAAGGTTGGGCAGGCATAAACTGAATGAAAACAAGTGTTGTCTAGCAAAGCAATAGGGTACATTCTTTATCGTAAAGCTGAATACATAGTTATAAATAAGACTGTTAAAAATGAAGACATGAGATAAAGCCGAAGGTACATGTGAAATATTCTCACTGTCTTCTAAACTTTTTCTGAGACACCTCATAGCTGTTATAGCCGAGGGCTAATCAACAGATCCAGGATGCTGTAGACTATAATAAATTGTAGGCTCTCCACACACTATCTCTGTGTTGGAGTTTCTCTAATACTTAACAGTTGTCAGGATAACAATGTGTATAAATTATATGTCAAAGCAATTCTAGGATCTCCACTTTCTTATTAATCAATTTAGGAAAATGTATTGTATTTGCAGTCTGGGCTGTCTGCAGATGTCCTTGAGATGTTATAATGGATATAATGAATGTGCTTGTAACAGTGTTCAAGCCTGCCTGTGTTGGACTATGTGAAGCCTTTTTTTTCACAGGACGGGTGACTTTTTACAACAGCTGTATCTCCCTGCTAATTACCTTGCTATCTCTTTCTGTCCAAGACAGAATGATTTGTTATGTGAACATTTCATCTTTTTTGTAGGAAAATCTAATTCACATATTCTGAATGGCAGTACCAGTATAGCATTTTGGTCCCACAAATAAGCTTACAAGAATGACATGTAGCCAGCTCTCTAAATCTCTTAACATTAAAAACACTAAAATCAACTTAGTATTTTAAGTTTCTTCTTTTCTTTCTCTGTCTTTTGTCAGAGTTATTGGCAGGGCTAATCACATTAATCCGAGGTATTACAGAAGCATTCTTCTTACAGTCTTTCTGGGTTCCATACTGAAGTAGCATAATTCCCTATCCATAATTTATTACATCAAATTTAGCTATCACAGACAGTTCTGGACAACCTTTCATGGACCAGCTTCATCAGGAACAGGAGAAACATAGGTGGGGAAGAAAAACAGAGTGATAGAGAAGTTCCAGAACAGAGGACAGAAAGACAGAGCTGTTTCATGTACAGGAGTGTTAAATATTAGAGAACAAGATGAGTGCAGGCAAAACAAAAACAATGGTTTGGGGACCAAGTGTCAGACTTCTGTTTGATTTTTCTCATAAAATAAGAAAAAAGGGAATTGCTCATGATTACTTACCCATTAAAACAGGCAGCAGCTGTGAAACTGAGAGAAGTATTTTTCACTTGGGGTAAAGCTAACCTTTATGTCTCCTGCAATGAAAAATATGCTGAGACCATAAGTTCAGTAGGACTCAGGAGAGAATGGGACTTTTAAGGTGGAATTACTCTGTACTCCCAACTGTGTCAACTGAAAGAATAGGAAATGTGCTCTAGGGTTAAATCAAATAGACAACATGAAGGGAGGGAGGCTAATCAGCTTCAAGTAAAACACTGATGAACATTTTTAGCTTTAAATATCTACTTAAACCCACTCAGTAAATCACTTTGTAAGAAAATATAGAGCTCTGAAGGTGTGCTCAAGTCAGTTGAAGTTGAAGCCTCATTATTTGGTGCTCTGATTACTTGCCTGGGCATTTTTCCATAGTATGAGGCCTGGAATTGGAACTTGCTGAGGGGTAATGTCAGGCATACTATCCATGAAATTATAAACCTGCAGTACAGCAGGCAAACCTATAATACGTGTATATCAAAATATGTAACATTTGAAAGTAGTCCTCCCATTGCCATTGCCCTAGCTTCAGCTGATGAAACACCCAGCTTGCTAATATATATGGCTATCGTCAGGAACCAGGGCACATTATTGACATGGGAGAAAAAGATGGATGACTTACAGTATGCTAATTTATGTGGTTATAATATAAACGGTTTTGTACAATGCTCATTATTCTTGTGAAATTGAGGCTCAGTTCAAGCCATTCTTGGGATCCATGGCAAGCCCCTAAAGCTCCTTCACATTAAAATGTATGCTGAGGAGGGTAAGTATAAAAAAAAAAAAAATATTAAAATACAGTAAAATAGGCCCTTGGTTGAAATTAATAATAAATCATTCTGACACAGTCCTATATCTTATCTATTAACCACAGTTGTTTCGCCTTTCACGTCCAGGTCTATTTTGATTACTCCTTCATATTCAGCTTCAGTTTTACTTAGGCTTCAGATTCTCATAATCTTCCTTAGTGCTGAACAGCAAAAAAATTTTCCTGTAAGCCTGGAGGACCTTCTCTGTTTGCTTTCATCCATCTGTATTATCTGCAGCAGAAGTAGCAGTGATGCTAATTATGGAATTTCTGCAGTCATTAACATTTTATAAATTATCTGTTTCTTCTTTGAGATGGCCTGTTCCAGCAGTAGATAGTCTCACATTCCCTCTGTTACTGGCAAATTGTGAAGAATTTGGCATCCTGCACACAGTGGAGTTGCAAAGAACCTCCCTTCCCCCATTTGGTACATCCATGAGTACCACTTTTCTGTTAATCTCTTTTTTAAATGTCATCTGGTAGTGCTTGTGTGCAGTATGTAAGCATGCAGGAGAGCATCAGAATCTTAGTATCTAAGAGACAGGCAGCAATGATTGTTTTTTGCTCTTTAGTGCCTTTTACCAAGACGTTTTCCAAATATTAAAACTCAAAAACAACCCCCTAACCTCTCAGTACTGATCAGGCAGTCATTTGCAGTCATTCTGGCTACCAATTTCATCATATCAGATGCATGGTTCTTATTATAGGTTGGAAATAAAAATGAAAACTTAATTTCTCCAGGTGAAACACAGAAAAAACACAGGAGATTATACACTTCCCTAAACCTCAAAGTGAATAGAGTAAAAAGAATGAGAGATAGAAAATGCAGAACCAAAGGATCCTGGTTGTTGCCAGTATATAATGACATCACATTTACAAAGTCTTTTGGGACTTTAAGTGACTTCCCCTGAAGCAGAAAAAACAATTTTGAAACTATGAACTCTCTGGAAGTGAGACCAGGCTGGCTGAACTTGTTATGCAGCTCTGCCCACTGAAATGCAGTCATTTTGCTGGTAATGCAATAGCACATGGTGTCTTTTCAGATAAGGACTCCTTTTCTGTCAAAATTTACCAAAAAAAAAAAAAAGTAAAATAATGAAGTAAGTGGGGTAAAAATCACTGTGAAATTGAATATAAAACTTTTTTTTTTTTTTTTCACTTTGCAAGCATTGATCCAGGAAAGGAATGATGGGTGGAAATGAAATATCCAGACCACAGAAAAAGGCATTTTCAATGACTGCAGTGCCTAATTTTGGTGGTATTTAATGATTGGAGCTTGTGATGAACAGATGACACTATTATTTAAGGGTGAAGTTTTTAAGGTTCTCCCATGTGCAGAAATAAAATATGACAAAGTTATATTTGATAAGATATAGAGGAGATAAAAATGTAGTGAGAGAAAAACATAAAGCTTGGCTCAATGCTAACATGCTTACAATGATGAAATAGAATGTCATTATCTAGGTGTTGACTTCATGGAGCAATATCTGTTGAAGTTGTATGATCCTCTGCAAGATAACAGAGGCTGATTTTTAAACAAATCCTGCTCCTTAGGGATTTAGACAGCAGTCTAAATGCATTAACTGGCAGTTAAATTGGGTGAAGCTTAATATAGGTGGTGTAGATTGCCTGAAGTGCAAAGAGCTTATTTTCTTATCGTACATATTATACACTGCCAGAGGAGGGAGAGCAGGGTCACAACTCTTCAAAAGATACAGCATTAACTTAGACAAAGCAGTCAATATTATTATTATTCCTGGTTTATGTGCACTGAAACATAAAAATTTAGGGCCACGTTTCATCTAAATGTATTCCCCTAAAAGTTAGAATTGTAGTTTAGGAGCTTTCTCCATAGTGCTTCTGCAGATAATGGAAAGAGATTGGCCTAAGGGATCCACATCTGGATCCTATCGAGACAGCAAAAACATTCTTACTTTCTAAAGTAAGTTTCAAGTAAATCTTTACACTCCTAAAATAATTAAGTGGATGCAGGCTATCTGTGAATATGTGTTTGGATGCTGTTTTGGACTGGGCACTGTTGCATATCTCTCAGGAAAGCCAACTTGCACTCACTCCCAGCATTTGCCTTGCTAGTATTTCATGTCCTCCCTTTCTGCAACCTTAATTGCACTAAGTTCTGTATGCTCCTGCCTGTCTTCTGCCTTTGGACTGTTAACTTTAGCTGATGCCTGATTTGCTTTGTCAGACACAAAAGTGTCATTCAAAAAACCATCTCCCACAGATATGCCTTCCATTGCCTTATTTTCACAGCTATTACATGAGTAGCTTTTAAATGCTGGAATGACAAAGACTATTCTGAGTTCCTTGTTAACAAAACCAAGCATCTTTCCTCCTGTTTGACTGGCAAGAACTTACCTCAAGCCTAGTCATGCAGTAGTCTTAACTCCGTGTAGATTTAAAGCTGTGTTTTGATTCTTCTATCTGTCTATCTCACATAAGCCTTGTGGGCATGTTTCTGTTTCTCTATTCACATGCTCCCTTGCTCATCCAAACAATCTGGAAAAGAGCACGAGATAAGCTTTTTGATGGGAAAAAAGAAACCAATAAAAAGCTTGTCAATTCCCATATATAAACTTGTCCCTGGGGAGTATGTATGTGTTTTCAATTAGGGTTTCTAAATTTCCTATAAATGCCCTAGCTATGCCCTATATGCTGATTAAAGGCCTCAGCAAATAGGCCCTGAGAGGATTTACAACCTTCCAGTCTCCTATAAATGCATTTGCTTACTCGTTTTCCCTTCTTTATGTGTGTTTGTTGTTGTTGATTTAATCCTCTCTAGAAAGTCAGTCCTGGAGAAATGCCATTAGTAGGGAAAAGACTGAGCAAACAGCAAGTATGTTTACTTCTGAGGAAGTGCTGGCTTATTCCTGGAGGTATCTCAAGGAGCCAGAGAGCTTGGACTCAGCCTAAAACTCTAATTTTTAAATCTCCATGAGCAATAATCAGTTTGGTTTACATTTTGCCCTGGAAATGCTAATATCCAAGCCAGGTTTAAACTGACCTCATAGCAGCCTTACAGTATCTGAAGGGGGCCTATAAGGATGCTGCGGAGGGACTCTTCTTTAGGAACTGTATTGACAGGACAAGGGGTAATGGGTTCAAATTTGAACAGGGGAAGTTTTGATTGGATATGAGGAAGAAATTCTTTACTGTAAGGGTGGTGACGCACTGGAATGGGTTGCTCAAGGAAGTTGTGAATGCTCCATCGCTGGCGGTGTTCAAGGCTGGGTTGGACAGACCCTTGGGTGACATGGTTTAGTGGGAGGTGTCCCTGCCCATGGCAGGTGTCAGAACTAGCTGATCTTATGGCCCTTTCCAGCCCTAACTATTCTGTGACGCTGACACTGAAGAATTATTTCTGTTCAGTGAGTTACTACATGAAACAGCTATAAGTTATTTGCAAGGTGTTTTATACATAGTTAATCAGAAAATAATCACTTGGCAGTTGTGCTCTTTATTTCTATTAGTTGGTATGGGACCTAGATTTATATTTTGAAGCTTTGAGGAACTGTATATTGCATTGCTGAAGGCTGTGGGCTGTTCTATGAAAGAAGAGCAGTTGAAGAAATACACACTCTTGCCTCAATTATTACACGTATCTGAATAACAAGGCCCCAGCCACATTTGCCTCCTGCCTGTAAATGAAACAATGAATGTTTATCCTGCAATAAAAGGTACTTGTAATTTTCATTACTTAGAGCAAAAATCAAGTAATTTATTAATATCAACAGAACCCTAGGACAGAATTATAGTAATATTTTATATATACTTGGAGAAACACTGGTGGAAATAATACTCAGGATACAAATATGCTTTCCCAGCACTTCACAGTTCAATGGAAATTTAACATGAGATCTAGATCTGCATCTGCTAGGTGTGGGAAAGGAGAGTGCAGATAGGCACTCAAGGAGGTTTCATTGTTCCATATCTCAGGAGAATAATCTTGTTATCAGTGCAGAAGCTGGAGCCTGCTTAATGGAGGTTCAGTAGAGTCAAGAGGGAGATGGATAGGCTATGGCATTCAGGTCTCTTATCCTGCCATCACCTAGTCATCTGTCCAGTTCCCAGAAAAGATCAGAGCATGCCTCATCTTACTGTGGCATCAGAAGCTGATGCTCCTCTAGGGTTGCATTAAGACCATAGGATACCAGCCAGGGACATCTCAGATGAAGTCCCAGTCTTCTCCCCACTACTCCTGCTTTGTATCCATGTGCCATCCAGTGAACACTCCTTCTCTGTGGCCATATCTGGCAGTTTTGCTTTGCATGACAGGAGGGATACAGATCAGCAGGATTCTCCAAAGAATTTGGCCTGTGGCCATGGTGAAAGGATTAAACTGCAGCTCAAGAACAAGCTGGAAGTTTCCTTGAACAAGGGTATATGCTAACCCAAAACAACATATTACAAGGAGCTTCCTTGTAATAGAAATCTGAGCTTTTAGTAGCCTACTTTTTATTCCATCTGAAAGGAACATAATCTGCTGAATTCCCATGCTCTATCTGAAGCATATGTGGACTTTCCTTACAACAGGCAGATGCTTCAGTTTTTCTGAATTAACCCAATATTATCTTATATCTGATTCCGGGTGTGTTTTGTCTTTGGGTTCTGATGCTTCCCTGGTCTAGTGTGCATCTGTCTTTCACTTATCCTGTCTAGCAGTCCTCTCTTTCTCTACCTTTGGTATTTCTGTCTAATGTTTTGCCTTCTTTCAGCTTCCCTATACAATCACAGTTTATCACAGTTTATCTCCTTCTACTCCATAAACTAATATTTGTGCCTACTTTTTAAATTTAGTTTCCTCTTTAGTTGGTTTAATTATTACCATTTCATCATCAATGAGAGTTCCAGCACTGAGTACATTGAGTGCAATGGCAAAGTTCCCATTAGTTCAAAAGAAAATTGACTGAGTCATGGGAACGTAAAACCATGTGCACAATCTTATTACAGATATCCCTGGTACTGTTAATTAATGATCCAGATTCATTCCCCAGAAGCATTAACCAAATCCAGTCTAGATGTTGAGGGATTAGTGATAAGGAGCAGTGTGTCTTTATAAAGAGCTGTCTTGTTATTGTGTAAAATACAGGGCTTATAGCATGGAACAACACATCTTCAGTGCTCACAGTCATTGTCATGTTAGCACAAAACTTGAAGTTTCTACTCCAGCATATTAAAATCATCATGCCTATTTTAACAAAATCTATACAGATTCAGCAAGTACTGAGAGCCCACTATACCTGCTTTCTTCTCATATGGCAAGAGAAAAACAGACAAGATCCAAGAACAGACATGCATATCCCAAGGGAGATTGTAAAAATCTCTGCCTTTTGTAATAATGTATAAAATGCAAACTCCCAAAAGTTGGCAAAAGTCAAGCTGACAAAGGATAAAAATTGTGTTTCATACAGAGCCTCCACAGATAGAGCACATATCTCGTGCCTAGCAGGAAGGAAAGAAGGTATCTGTAGTGAATTTGTGTGCCATAGCATAGTTCTTGCTAAAAAGAGGGAGAAGCTTGAGAGTGACAATGCATTTGTGAGGTTAAAGTCCTTCGCTCTGTAAAGATATCTGAGAATCTGGATCAATTTATGAACACCTAGAATATTAAGAGAGGTGCTTCTTGGTCTACAAAAAGCTGTTCCACTGTAATTTCAGAAACTCAGAGTTAGCATATCACCCGAAGATTTAGTTATTCTTGCACTAGTGACAAATGGCAGTAACAATACATTCATTCTCTGCACTAGTGATCAAGCCATCCTCTTTACTAAGAAAGATTATAAAAAGTAAGCCCGGTAGATATACTCCAAGTGTTTAATAATAATGCTTGGTTATTCTCAGGGGTTTTCAGCATAGGATGTCAAAAGCATATTGATGGAGTAGCTAAGTTATGTCCCAGGGTACTCATGAGTTTGACAAGAACTTAACTCACACCCTGTGTCATGGTAATGGCAGAACCTGTAATGGAGTAAAAAGATTGTACTGCCACTGCTATAGGTACTTTTAGATTTTATAGTAGTCCTTCCCACCCCTGCATTCTCTTCCTTTTCCCAGTATCTGAATGCAGATACTGTTCTAGGGAACAGGCTTATATCACTGTGTTACATTATAATAAAGTAGCCAGGGCTCAACTGTATTAGCACCTCCTTTAATAGCAGTTGAAAGAAGCAAGAGGAAAAGCCTCCAAAAAAGAGTGAAGTAGCCATAGGGCTCAAGAAGAAGCAATTAGCCTCTCCAGGAGTGGGAGACTGAAGTGATTAGGATAGCAGGGTTGGTAGGATATAATTGCAAAGCACTTGGTGCTGAAAGGTTCATCTTGTGTAATGCTTTTTAAATAAAATCTACCTTGAAGGAGTAGATTTTATTTAAAAGGCAATAAAGGATTCAGCTTGCCAAACTGAATGGTCTCTCTGAGGGCAATCAGCCCAACTACTTACTTGAAGTGTTTCTGTGAGAAGTCCCAGGAAAATTAGCCTGTTGCCTCCAGGGATCTGACTTTCTGCTTCTCAAGAGTTAACCAAGAAGCCTGCTCTGCTGGACCTTGCTTGGAGCTCCTGTAAGGAATTGGGGAAGACTTGGAAAATTTGGTGAGAGCCTGTGCCTAGGACATTATTTTTCACTGTAATCTTGAATTCTTCTGGACGCAGCACCAGTAGCATGCACAGGCAGAAACTTAAAATCACAGAGCAAAGGGTAAGATTTTGAAGCCATAAATTGTGAGGTCTAAGGCACCTCCAAAAATCCCCGTGCTAGCTATAAGGGTTGTGGTGGACATGAACAGTAAAAAACAGAACCCACAGTTGAACAGGGTTTTATTTTGTTTATCTGTGTAACTTTATAAGTGAATGTGGTATTCAGTGCCTACTGCAAGCTTTTTAGTATTAGCACTGGGAGAAATTTGACAAAGGAAAGACATCACAGAGGAAAGCAAAACAAAGAAAAAAGGTACAGAAGAAATACTGGCATAAAAAGTAAGAAGAAAGACAAAGTGCAGAGTATACACAGGAGAACAGGAAAGATACAATTATTTAAAGTGTTTAAAATCACTCTTCCTGGTAAAAGGGCAACACAGGAATGAGTCTGGACCTGCTTGGTGGCTCTTATGCATCTTTGGACAGGCAGCAATTTTCTTCCTGGCAAATATCTAGCAAGTTATTTATGTAGGCTGAAGCCCTGTCCATTCCACAGGCCACTGAGAGTGCTTACAATCCTACCTGATTCAAGTGTCTGACAGTAAAGCGTAGATTTGACGGATGTCATGATTTTCATCCCAGAGCACAGAGTCCATAAAAAGGGTGACTTGAAATACAGAATATATTTGCTCAGAAGTGTCTTTACTGGTATTTGCAGAAAGATCTTTGGATGACCCTTTTTCATCTCATTTTCATTTTGCTCTTTTTTCTGCCTGATACTACTTGGTAGGGCAGTGCAGAGGTCTGCAAGTATTCAGCTGAGGAGAAAAAAAATGTGATTCTCTCTTCAGTTCTCATGGTTTCTGTTTGTGTGTTTGAGGCCAGGAGTATACGCTTATTTGCTCAGTCAATTCTGAAAGAGCCTGTTCTTTGACCACAAAAGCTTGCCTCACAGATTCAACTTATTTCTTTCTGATCCAGAATCTGAACAATAAATATTTCTTTTAATCTTGCTTTTAGTTTTTATATTTTTTTTAATTTTGTTTTCATCTGTCCCAACTTAAGATATTTTCCGCCTATTCTTTTACAATGCTAGAATTGTGAGCAGCTGCCAAACATGGTCTCCTGGCCTTTGCATCTTTAGTAGAGGAGTCAGGTCCTCCAAGTTGGAATGTTACAGCAGGAGAGGTTTCACACAGCTTACACACTGCTTCTGATGGTGGAAAACATGTACAACTACATTTAAATGCACCTCATATCCAGTGCTTTACAAACACAACTGACCAGGAGCAGGCTGGTGGTGAAGACTGTAGAGGTTATGCCCAGTTAATTTTTATATACTTCATGTATCGTAGGTAATTAAAAGGTTAAGAAATAGCTGTTACCGAATTATTAATATTGATGGCATAATGATGTAGTTCATATAATTTGGGGTCATTGAGGTGATGTAGTTAGACAGCTTGTTATATGCAAATATGCAAAGGAAAAAGCAATTGCCTGCTAAGTCCAAAAAGGTCATTACCAAAACTGCCAGGCTGTTAGAATATGAGAAACTACTTTCTCATCTTCAGCCAAAACTGCTACCTTTTTGGGAATTTGCATTTAAAATGGCTAAAAAGTGACAAGAGAGGGAAGGAAGGTTGGTAGAGCTGTCAGAAGCAGCTAGCAAAGGGCAGCTTCTGCCAGACAAAACTGTTGAGCCTCCTGAACTTCTCAGGGAAAGACAAACTGCAGGAAGGCAGTTTCCCCTCTGTTCTCTCAACTAATATCAAGATATGCTATATATTTAGGTAGTCTGATGGCAGGTGGCCTCACTGAACAATCACAGTCACCACATCATGGGTTGTTTCTAAGCCACTTGATTCAAAAGTGAGCAGGTCCTTTAAACTGCACCAGTAGAGAGGCAGAGGTGTAGGCAAAGGTCCACTGAAGGAGCTATATGGGTATCATATAATTGTGACAAGAGATAGGCAAATTTGTATTGTATTTGTGGGCCATTCACCTTTAAACATCTTTTCTCAATCTGCTGTTGGTTGTAGGAGACCCAGCGGCCTTCAGAAAATTAATAGTCTCTGTCATATTTCTCCTACATGTCCATTTTTGAGGAAGTATTGCCCTGGGCTAATACTAGTGCTCATTTCCCCTGTGTTGCTGAAGACAATGAAGACTACGACTGAGTGGCTTTGAGATGCCCTTAATCCCCGGCAGTGTCAGACAGGTTTGAAGCAGCTTGGCAAACATCTGATTCCCTTGTAAGTGTAAGGCTTCATACACAAAACCTCACAATTTCATTCCTGCCCATGGGCACTAAATTAATTTTTTTCTTTAAAATTCAAAGGAACAGATAAAGTGAGAAAAAGTTTCCCTTCAAAACCATGGTTAAGACATGAATGTTTCCTGTCAAAATCCTAAAGCACAAGTCTGAAAATTAAATTCATATAGTCCAGTGTTGAAATTTTGAGACTTAAGCTAGCTTTATTTTTTGTTATATTTTGTGGAATTCAGCAGTATTATTTGAAATGCAGCTGTTCTGGATGCACAGAAGCACAAGAGCCTCTCAGATAATATTGGAAACTGTTAATGTTTTATTATCTTTGGAAATAAAATTGATCAGCGCTGTCCCCTCCAGTAACGTAGACAGAAGGTTAAAAAAAATGTGAGGAAGGAATTCTCACCAGGGTTTTGCATCCATGTCTAGGAACTGTTGGATAAATGGTTACATATAAAATCTGAAGCCTTTGTGGATACCTCAGATTTGACTGTTATCTGCAGCATTGCATATATGATCAAAATTGAAAGTAAGACATTCAGGTATAGCAGATTCTGCTTGGTGCAGCCTGGCAAACACCGCTAGCCAGACAGGTTTTAATCCTTTTTACTTCACTGCCTTGTTCTGTGAATTCAAGACATGATACTGCAAGAAGCTGAGCTGTTTTGGCATAGGAAGGTTTGGAAAGGCATCATCATCTTTACAGCCTGGCTAATATTGCAGAGAAAGACTATGTAAATGTAACAAAATGTGAATTTCTTCTGAGTGGAGGTTGTGAATGTAGGAGGTGTGCAAACAGAACAGTGGTGGATGGTCACCAGACAGCACATCTAAATACAGGTTTCATAATGATTGCAAGACAGCAAACGTCACTTCCAAAACGGCTATTATTTGTGTTGGAAATGTGCTTTTGACATCTATGTTTGGTTTTGTTTTTTTTTTTTCAGTTGGGAAATAAAAGATTAGAATATTATTAGATGGTAGCAGAACAAAACTAATGGCAGCAGTCAAGCAGAACAAGCCCCTCACAAGCAGACTAATAATTATTTGTGGAGGATATTCACCAAATCACTTGAACTGAAGGAAAGGATGATCTGTTTCTGACAGATTGTGGGCAGTGTTGGTTTCATGCATGTATTTGACTCCTGGCAGATGAATTTATTCTGGCATGAGATGGAATCTATTAGGAAATTGGCTACACAAATTAAAGTCCACATTCCATTTCCTTTAGGGTAGCTAAGCACAATTACTGTCCTCAGTGGTGAGGCAAGCACTTAAATTCATAAATGTCCTATTAATAAGTACACTATACACAAAAATGTCTGAACTGGAAAAATACCAACTGTGCACGTTACCAACTAGGCACATGTTTCATAAACCAGCTATTAGGAAAAAAGTCAAAGGTTGTAGCACACATAACTGAGAATTTAGTTTTGTCTTGACTCTGCCTTTTCTATGTCAATAGGAAATCTTTCAGAACAGTGGTGATGATGCATGAGCTTAAATGCAGTATTTTTCTGGATGTTTGCACACTTACATGTGGGTTCATGCGACTATAATTTCTTAATCCAAAATGAGGAAGGGTAACTGACTGTAACAAAACCAATTCCATCAAATTACAGATTCTACAAATTCCATAAACTGGGCAAATTCTAACTATCTTAGCCTGGATTTTTAATCTGACCTTGCCTTTTTCATATGAAGCATCGTTGTTCTTGACTGGAAATGAAAGTCTGCTTTTTCCAGTTTTCAAGCCTCAAGAGTTTCCTATCTGCATTAGTAAACATTCTGCAGCCCAAGCATCCCCCAGCTTCTCCCGTCTTGCCACTTGAATACAGGAGTGGTGTTGTAAAGAAAAAAGAAAAGCCATAAATTTGACTTGAAATTTTACCTGAGTGCATCCTCAGGGTTACCCGAGTTTTACATTGCTTATACTTGTAAGACGCTTATTTTAAATTCAATTAAACATAATCCAGCAGCAAATGTGTTAAGGTTTAGGGAGATGGGGAGGCTGTAGCGTGATGCAAGTTACAGAAAGTAACAAGCCTGCTGCCAAATGTAGCTCTCACTGCAGAGCCCTTGGAACACAGTCCTCAGACACCCTGGTCTTCATTAAACAAACAACTTTTTGTTATTGTGATACATGGCTGTTATTTTTATGTACAGGGTAAGACAGGGGCCTAGTGTGGATCACTGTGGAGTGTGTGCCTATAAGGGCAGCAAGAGAAATCAGAGACTGACAGAGTTAAAATTTCTGGGATGACGATCGAGCAGAGCCATATTGGACAGTGTCAGCCCCAGGCAGCTATACTTCACACACACACTGGGCAAAAGATTTCCAAAGCCTGCAAGGAGTTGGATGTCCTATCCCAAATTTGAAACCAGTCTGAGTTGGATACTAGCTGTCTTTGGTCCCTTGAAAGCTGGCTTGGGTTGACTACTGTGGACACTGAAGAGGCTTGAGTGATTGATCGTGCAAGGCATCAGCAGCAGCAGCAGCATCACCATCATAGGAGAAAGGAGGACAGGAGGTTTGAAGGCTTAGATACCTCCTAGTTCTCTTGCAGCACCACTGGCAGAGGTGCACCAGTCTCTGCTAAGCAATGCCCTTGGACACCACCTGATCTAGGCAAGCAGAGGTGCAGCCAACTGCTGGAGATACTGCCATACAAGTATGACATTTGGAGTTCTAGGCTTTAGTACAACGTTGCAGGCCTGGAACATGTTAACAGCTGCACAAATCCTCAATATTAAATGTATTCAGAGTTAAAATAACATGCTATTTAAAAAAAAAAACTCTTGTTTTTAGTGTGATTCTCTTGGTGAGCAACACCATCCTCCAAGTAAAATAACTTTGTTACTATGCATACATAACGTACCTACTTTCCTTTAAAATATGAGGGCATAAACCTTGCAGAAATGAAAAACTGTAGGTACCCAGCAACAAAGACTTTTTAATAAATATCCTTTAGATTTTATGAATGTCCCATTGATTTCAAGATGCAGCCAGTAGAGAAGGCTGAAAGTCTTGCCTTGCACAGCCATGTACCTGTAGGAAAAGTAGGTAAAATTTGAATGTAAAATGCTGATTTACTAATTTCTTTCTTACCTATCAGAGGCTCCGATGATCCTAGAAGGCAAGCTGAGAGCAGAAGCCTGTCAGGGTTATCAATATTCTGACATTACTGGTCATCTGAATCTGAGGGAGTCACTTAAAATCTATGGCTGTTTTTTACTCACCAGTGAGCCTGATGTTTCTTTACAGAGGCAGTGCAAAATTGACTAAAATTTTATAACATGCTTTGAAATCCTCAGATAAAAGGCACTGCAACATTGCAAAATATTTCGTGGACAGGACCATCCAAGGTGAGATCTGCCTCCTTTTTATGTAACTTCTTTCAAAGATCAGAAACTACTCCAAGGTGAAATAGTGCACTGAAACAAGATGAACCCCCAGTTTCCTACATGCCTATGATCTGTAACATCACAGGAAGCTGAATGAATCAGATGCTTCTACTCAGAAGGCCTGGAAATAACCATGAAAGCCAGGGTTTTTTTTTCATTTGACCAAGCCAAGCTTTTTTGGTCTTTGCACAGAGCACATGGATATACTCTCCAAAAGGATCACTTTGAGAGGAGCCTGATGATTTTTATTGCAGAGCTCATCCCAAAGGCTGACACAGAAGAGGCACAGAAAATGCAAACCACCCCTGAGCTTCCTCAGACCACTGATCACGAAGTGAGACCTGTGCAGACTAACAGTTCACACCTGACCCCTGCAAGAAAGCTCACCTCTCAAGTACAAAGAGGTGTCCTGCTGGTACAAGTAAGGTGGTGTTTTCCCACGCTTTGCTAAATGGTCTGTCGGGGGTGCTTTTTGGTAGCTAGTACTTGTGTAATTAACAAGTACTTTGGAATGTTTGTGGAGTACTGATGGCTGCCCAGTCTTATTTGCGAAGTACGCTCTTTTAATTTAACCAGGTCTTAAGAAATGTTGAGTATTTGCTTCTTTGTCTGCTGATACATCTTGTACTGGAACCTGGTAAATGCACTAAGTTTTTTCATATCCATGGAAGAAATCACGAGGTGTAAAGCGCGCTGAGCTCACCATGCTCAGCAACTTATGCTTGTAGTGGTACAGTCTTTCTTGCATGCTTCATATTAATTCGGATGGGTTCTCTCCTGGACCCACTTGTGTTAAGTCTTGTTAATTAATAGCAGTTAGACTTCTGCATATTGACAGAAGAGTAAATCTGCTACCCATTATTCGGTGTGTCATGACTGGGGGTCTTAATATTATCACTGGGAAAAAAAAGCGCTATAAAAAGTTGCTACTTACAAGTGGCATGCAGTTGTGAAATGCTGCATTTTATTTAACTTGTATGTAGGTATGGAGTTACTTTGTTTCATGCCTCAACAAGAAGCTGGTAAACTGTGTTAAGAAAGCTATAGAGTATAGTATACAAGTATTGGGATATTATGGATAGAATAACGATGTAACCTCATCTTGACTGCTGTGTCTAATTTTGGCCTCCCTCTTCGAAAGGACACAGCAGGAACAGAAAAGCTGTAGAAAGGATGGGAGAAATTATTAACGGCACGCATGGAAATCGACTCAAGAGTACTGACTAGATTTGAAGGAACATAGAGGAGGGATAAAACGGGCAAATAAGAAATTGGTTTGGAAAGCGTCAACTACCCTTTCCCGTAAGACAGTAAGAAGGGTAGTAGGCAGACTGCGAAAAGGCAGCAGAAATCACCGGGGCCGTGAGCCCGGCTCGCTCCGGGAAACCCTGGCGCACCGGCAGCGGCAGGAGCGGCGGCCGCAGCCGCATTACGGGCCGGGCTCGCTGCCTGCTCTGCCTGAGCGGCGGTGCCCGGGAAGCGCAGCCCCGGAGCCAGGAACGCTGCGAGCAGACGCTCCGAGGCCGGACCGCTGGGCAGGAGCCGACCGGAGAGGGGGGACGGAGCTTCCGCAGAGAGACCCTCGCCGCGGCGTCCGGGCGCCACCTCCGCCTCGACCCGAGAGAGTGAGGGGGGCGGCCCCGGGAGCCCTGGGGGCGGTCGTGGGGGGGCTGTGCCGGTGACGTCGGGTTTGCAGCAGCCCCGAGCGGCAGCGGGCGGGCGAGCCCGCCGCCCGGTGCTGCGGCAGAGCCGGGAGCCGTACCGGGGGAGCTCCTCCAAGGAGGGCTCCGGCGGCGCCAGAATGTAGGCTCGGGGCGGCGGGGAGCTGCCGCCGGTGACGGGCTCGCCATGAAGAAGCACTCGGCCAGGGTGGCCCCCCTCAGCGCTTGCAACAGCCCCGTCCTCACCCTCACCAAAGTGGAAGGTAAACGACGGCGCTGGGAGCGGGACGGGGAGACCGGGTATCGAGATGAGGGATGATGCTCCGGGGAGACCGCGTACCGCGACGGGGTGATGCCCTGCTGCGGGCGAGCTGCGCGACTCTAGGGTCCCCACCACCCGCCCAAGAGTCGCGCAACTCCCCCGCAGCCGGGCATCACCGGCATCCATCCGTGTCCCCCGCCGATCTCCGCTCCATCTCTTTCCTCCCCCACGCTCCAGAGTCAGAGCTCCTCTCCTGGAGCTCCCTTCGGGGCCCCGGAGCATCGCCCAAGCTCCTGGACAAGTACGTGCCAGGCGGGACCCTTCGGGGAAGGAGGGAGGATGCTGGACAGATTTAACACATCCCCCCCCCATCGGAGCACAGTCCGTGTCCCAACCATCTCTCCTCATCTCTAATCCAGGTGCGTGGTAGCAGTGGGGCTGAGGAATGGAATCAAAAGAATCATAGAACCAAAGAGGTTGGAAAAGACCTTTAAGACCATCAAGTCCAACCTTTAGCCCAGGACTGCTGAGTCCACCACTAAACCATATCATGGAGGCACATGAGGAGCCCAGCAGTAGTGAGGGGTTGGCAGACCTTCAGGGATCATTGGAAACTTTCAGGGATCATGGCTGGGTACTTTGAAAAGGGCAGTGATGTGCTTTGGAGGGTTTTCTAGAGAGTTCTGAAGCTCTGGGTGTAGCTGGTGGTGAGGTCTGGGGTGAGGAGCTGCTATCTATATAGAACTATATTTATCTATAGGCCATGCCTTAAGAGAGGCAGAACAGGTAAAGTGAAGGGGGTGATGTGGAGGCAGCAGGGTTCAGGTCAGGAACAGGAGCCCATCTGAGGAGTGGATGCGGATGTCAGTTTCTGAAAGAAGGGCAAAGAGGAATCCACTGGTTTGGGGCATCCACTGGGGAATGCGGTGTTTGGTTGAGAGAATGGAATTGATGAGAGGAAAAAAAATTGCCTGAGAGGAATGGAGGGAGGAGAGGAGAGGGAGAAAGGGATGAGCAAGATGAGGAAAAGAGGAAGAATGACTCAAAAAGGGAAGTTATTGAATAGTAAGAGGTGAAGTACAAACTTGAGATCCCATGGAAAGCTCACAAAGGAGAAAAAAAGTAATACTGGAAAAGTGAGGAACAAAGGAAGGAAAAGAGGAAATGCCAGCAAATAGCTCTGTGGAGGAGAAAGTGAGAACATGCAGAAATGCTTGAGAGGGGGAAAGGAACTGAAATGTGCAAGGAAAAGTGGAAAATCAGGAGTACCTGAAGGTTGTTATTTCAGTTCATAGAGAACACAGCTGTTGCATTCCCCCAACACAAAAAGCACCTGCTGTAGAGAGAGGGAAAGGAACTGAAATGTGCAAGGAAAAGTGGAAAATCAGGAGTACCTGGAGGTTGTTATTTCAGTTCATGGAGAACACAGCTGTTGCATTCCCCCAACACAAAAAGCACCTGCTGTAGAGACAGGAAAAGGGATCTCAGTTTTCTGACCAGAAGAAGAACAGGCCTGATCTTCATTGCACTATAGTTAGAATTTAAGAAAAGTCCTTGGATTTAGCCGTGTGCGTAGTGGAGGGTTTCTCTCAAGGCTTGCATTGTAGGCTCCTCTGGGTATGGACCATGTCTCCCTTCCTTTTGGCGCACTGCACATGCTTTATGAATCATAAATAATAAAACCCCACCAGGTTCTAGCTTTGAAATGTGGGTCATCTCATTCCTCTTCTCACAGTTCAAACACAGTTTATTACCTACCTTTTATAGAAACAGAACCAGTGCAATCTTCCCCTATGCAGTAAAATTGAATCTTTTCAAACATTTCCATGTCTGCTGTGCATACCAGTTCTCAGACACCCTATTGCCACTCACCAGGGACTTTGTTGACCTAGTTGGACTTTTCCTTCTTTACTTGAGACTCTTTTTTACTTTACCATCAGTGGCAAAATCTAAATTGCCTTGATGGTGTATGATAGGGCCCAGAGGTTGTACAGAGGCAGATGAGTTTCCTTTGCCGTTCGCTTCCTAATGAAGCAGACTGGCTTTGTTCGAGAGCTTCTTTTTCCACATCAATTGATAGCATTTTCTTTCAGACTAATACTGGCTAGTTTTGACAGCTGCTGTTTAGAGCTATATGAAAAAGCCAAGTGTAGTTACAGGCAAAAAATAAAGTGAGGCAGTGGGCACACTGTGCACTGCCTGCTTCCGTTGGTCTGGCTGCCGTACCTCTGATAAAGATTTGCTTTCCTAAACTTCTCTGGTAGCCTGAGTCCCCTGCAAAGGCATAGCCAATGCTGCAAATGTAAGGCAACAAAAACTTTCCTCTGCATCGCAGTTATGATTATTTTCTTGCCTATCAGCCATCATCAAAGCATTTCAAGGATCTCTGGCAGAACCAGTAGGAATATGTTTAACTCTGGGATAGTTAGCCAAGAGAAGCCTTTCATTGATATGCATTGTTGTAAAGCCTCCCAGCAGTCCCTCTATTTTCCTGTTGGTGCAGTATCTTCTTTGCTATAAAAGGGAGATAAGGACTTGTAAGTCTTCACAAGCGTGACTGCCATTTTGAATTACTTCAGAGATTGAATCATCAGTATGCTCTGAGCCTGCTGTAGCAGCACTTCCCAAGATGAGTGTATCTATATACATCACCCAGGCAGGCAGTAACCATACCATGTGTTTTGTATGCCTGGCACCGTTGCACACTCTTTGTATTTTGAGAAATGTAGGCTCGGTGCCTGATTAGTGCTTGTTCTTCTTTCTGTTGTTTTTCTCACCAGTTTCTGTCCATACTGGAGGGGCCATTCCTCTCAGATCAGCCAGTTGACTGGTTTCACCCTGTTTGTACACTAAAGCACAGTGTACTTTGAAGAATGACTTGACTTCCTTAGGAACGTAAATATTTCACTCCCTGCTCCACATCTTCCAGAGACAGGTAACATCAACTTTCATGAGGAGCTGTGGGACAATCACCTTGCCGGGGAAAAACCATCCTTCACTTAATTAGTCCATACCTCGAGCTACTTATTCCCAGGCTTCCAGCACCTAGGAAATGGTATTTCAGCCTCCTAATACAGCACATTTCCTCTGCACTGTTCTCTTGGGAAGAGTGACTGGTGATGTTCAAAGTTGCTAATAATGGAAATAATAACCTCTCTACTTTCAAGTATTACACATAAATGTCTAAACTGAGTTTCTGTGGAATCAGATTCTGCCACATGCTCAGATGGAGTAACCTTGTCTGCATTGCTGGAGTTGCAGGGAATTATACAAGTACAGATGAGAAATGAGTTTTAACATATTTGCATGCCTGCAGGGGATTCATCACAAGCATACCAACATTGTAATCACTTTAACAAAAAATCTTTACTTCTTCAGCAAGCACAAACTGAACATCCCAAGCACAGCAAAAACTTTCATGAGTGGCAGCCTGACTCCTTAAGAGATGCAGATCTTATTATCCTCATTTTGCAGATGGAGCAGCCGAGAAACTGCAGAATGAAGCAACTTGCCTAAAACCAAGCAGCATGTCATTTCACTGAGGAGGCAAGAAAAGACTGACAGTACATAGGAATGGACCCTCAAACTTCCCACACAGGTTTTCTTGGCCACGGGAGGGCACTGGTATGAATGGATGCAATATAATGGGGACTTCTTTTACTGAAATCAGTGACTTCAGCTTCCTACTAAAACTTCCTTTCTGGGAAATAAGCTCAAGTGCAGCATAAATATATCTCTAGATAAATACTGTGTAACTGTTAGCAGTGTTCTGCTGGTGGCATCAAAAAATGTTGGTAGTCAGGCAATATTTGTTTATACTTTGAGCGCTTGGGTAGACTGTGTGAAAAAATACATCTGTCGGCATCTGTAGAAACAAGAATTGTGTCCACTGCTCTTTTTTATACAAGAGCTGGACATGATAGAAATATACACTTCTTGTATGTTCTTGAAAGCAGAAGCAGCTGGAGAGCAGGAGATGAGTGTGGTTCAGCCAGGGCATTTAGTTTGTGTGTGCTTCAGCTCTGAAGTGGCCTTCATGAGGAGTGCATGCTGGCTTCTGTACTGAGTAATTAACTTGCAAAATACTCACTTTTGTTCAGACAGTCTTCAATGTGAGCATTCATTATTAGGGCAGAGCATCAAACCCATCTGGTGCTTGCCCCATAGTTGTGGTAGCAGCTTTTGCTGATTCCTGATCAGAGCTGTGATAGGGTGAATGACCTAGGGGTGAAGGTAATACTAACAAGTATGCATGCAGCTACAGGAATGAACAGGAGTGTAAATTTGCTGTGTGTCTGCTTCTTCATGATACTACCAGCATGCACTGTGATATGACAGGGTGAAGTCAATATGACTTACTCCTCTGATGGAAAAACAGTGCACTCTTCCATGTTTACTGTGGGTACTGAGTGTTAAGTGCATATAGGCCATAATTACACTCTGGCTTTGCCACAGGGCAACTTTTGCCCAAATTTCCTATTCCTTGCAATATTTTCAGTTAACACAACAGCATATCTGAGCAGATGTCCAAGCTCCTGTTCCAAAGGCATGAGGAGTTTCTTGTTGCGTAACACCTGGCTCCCTTCCCAAATGGCACCATGCTTTTTTAAGCTTTAAACAGCCTCAAAATGAGCCGCTCTTAGCTGTGCTAGCCTTACCCACTGGGGATTCCCACCAGCTTGTCTTTGATCATGTCCCACCACCTATTTCATATACTATCTCGCCTGTGCAAACTCATAAGCTATAGTTTGGAGGTGACTCATTACTTCTGCACTGTGTGTCCCCTCCCCAAATGATACAAAAATAAAATGTGACTATTTTAATGTTGCTAAACAAATGCCAGAGCAGGAGCTTTAATGTATCACGAAGCTGGAAGATAAATTATTAAAGATGTATCCAAGGTTCCTTACTTTAGTGTCTGAAAAGAGCCAACATGTACGTGCTATGGACAAACAATAGTTTCATTTACAATGACACAACTTACGGATAACAGCAACCGCTGGATCATCTTTTCAGACTTTCTGTAGATCACAAACCATTATGTTTAACCCACTTGCCCCTAGATGAAGCAAGGTGCATTTTCTTGTTATCCTTAATCAACTTAGGCATTTGCTTTCAAAAAATCAGGTTAGTAATCCATCTACTTAATTACAGATTTCTTCCATGAGAAGTTGAAACAAGACATAGTAAAAAATAAATATTAAATCACCACAATGAGTCATTCATTATCTCCTATTTTAATTTTATAATTTTTGTTAACGAAATCTTGTCTCTCTTTCCCAATGCCTGATGATTGTAAACAACAGGATTTGTAGCACGGGAGTAGTTCAGCATAAAAGACAGAGTTTAAACAAGATTAGTAGTTCAACATAAAAGTCTATGGCAGCTCAACATGTATTCCTCAGGAATCTCCCAGTTATAAGCCTCATATACAACATTATTTATGTTATAGCTTTCCTAGCTCATTATACTCAGGACAGAACATTCACTTACATATTAAACAGCTCCCTCCACTTGGATGGAGTATCATTGCCAGCCTTTAGTCTACATCCCAGTTAATCTTTGTTAATTATAAACCATGAGATGCCACTGCAGACCTGGAGAATATCCCACAGAAGCAGGAATTTGTCCAATAAAAAAGTAGATTTACTTTATAATCTTCACTGAGTTTTGGTGACAGCCACTACAGAATATGATCAAAGGCAACAGGAGCCCAGGTGTTTTTAGCTGTGCCAAGATGTCTTGCTTTTACACAGGGCTGCCCACTGACTGTGTAGATACCATGTACTGGAGAAGCCAGCCACCTTCTCTGATGTTAACTGCCCAGTTCCAGGAACCTGGCTTCACTCTACCTAGGCATAATAACCTGGCATGGAAATTTTGTGAGTCCTACTCAAGGCATGGATTTTTCCATAGGATCTAGCACCTTTTGGTTATACACTGACTTTTCTTGAGGTAATAGGTACACATTTTACTTAGTATCATTACTTCTGGCCAAAACCTCCTCAAATTAAAAAAAAAAGAAAAAAAAAGTGAGCCCTGCAAACCTTGTAATTCAGTCATGGAGAATACAGAATTGAAGAAGTATGATCTAGAGATGCCCTTTTTCACAGTTACTTCAAATTCCCTAGTGCAAGTCTCAGCAAGGATAATATTGTATTTATGGCTGACAAAGGCATGTGTCTGTCTGCTATAGTGATTGAAACAAGTGAGGAATAGTGGATTACAAAGCCTTTTTCACTGAAAAGATGAAGAGGCAAGTATCAGAGAGAATACAGAAACTAGGGGTTTTTTTTTGCATGGGAAAGGAATATGCATGAGTGTCTAGGCAGAAAATTAACTCTATCCCAACCAAAATCAGGACAGTAATGTATTTTTGCTAGGAATTACACTGAGTCCCATTGTGCCACCATAGGTCTAACCAAACCTAGGTTTGTTATCAGAGGAGACACAGCTTTTGCTGAGCTTTCTGTTAGGAGGTAAACAGCATCTTCTTTTTTTCTGGTAGATCTGTGAGCAGCAGAAGTGGGGAGCTTGTCTGGATTACATGTGTATTACTCCAACCATTGTGAACACTCTCAAGTCCATGTCAAGTCTATGCCAATATCTGGCTATTGGTTGACAGTGATCAGATGCTCCAACTATCTTGTTCTGAATGCAGGACCTAGAAAACCATTGTATTTGAGGTTCAATAGCAGGTTACCCCTTTAGCTGCAAAGAGATCAGTTGGAGTTAGAATTCAGTATGCAAGAAACCAATGGGCTACAGCAAAATCTTCTGTCTAAAATCGCTTTTACTTGAAAGCCAAGCAGCTCTGAATTTTGGAAAGCTCCATAAGGGAGAAAGAACATCATCTTGGTTTTGATAAAATGCAGCCAGCATAGCCTCCACAGTTAGCATAAATTCACTTACCTCTTAATATAAATACCTAAACATATGTTCTGATATAAATGCGCTATTTATATAAGTAGTTGGATTCCCTTGGAGATAAAACTGTTGCTCAAGAAAGATACGATGCACTCAAATGCCTGGTTAATTAATACAGTAGTTTCCCTCAGAGAATGCAGCCTGGTTTTTTTCACCAGAACAGACAATCATCTCTCAAACCTTTGTTCAGAGTGAAATTTGCACAGACTCTGATCAAAATTAGCCCAGAATACTGTTCTGGTCGTAAGTTATTTTTGTTCTAATGGAAGTTCTGCTTCCATAGAGATGCTGGTCTCCTCACAGTAAATGGAAAAACTTCCAGTGACATTGCCATGTAACTCATTGTAAGCTTCATTCCAATTTTTATTCAAGAAGGGAATAATGAGGAAAATAAATCTCCGTACTGTCAAGAACATGAACCTCATAATCAGAATTATTCCTTGCGTGCTTTTACGGTTCTTACTTTCCAATGCTACAATTCTGATACTGTAATAAGCACCCAGTATCTTCCATTTTCACTCTGGATTCCAGTCATGAATTCTGATTGATAACAAAAAGGACAGTATTTAGAAGAGATTCCTACCCCACAAAATTCAGACTTGGAATATTATAATTCGATGAGGCCCATTCAAATGCAGCAGTTCTAATAGACTTTCTAAGCAGTTGCCTCTGAAGATAAATTAAATGGATTAAAGTCGAAATTGCTGTGCTATGGGGCTGATAATTTTTCAGCTCACTATCACTAGCAGGAATTAGAACATATTTTTGCAGGAAGCCTCAGTGGAGTATTTGGCAGAGGAAGGAATGTATGCGTATGCTAAGGAGGAGAATTTAGCATATCTTCAGCAAATACGTGAGATTATTTAATTCCAACTATTAATAAGCTTAGGTATAATATTTGGTGCAGGATAAAACAAGAATTAATATGTAATAACTATTAGTGATAGAAAACACTATATCTGTGGTTAATAGTTTAGGATTTGGGTGTACCTGTTACAAGAAATTTATGCCTGTTTGGCAGAAGTTAAGCTATATGGATGATCTGGTGATATCAGTGATATGGGACAGATTTCCACAGACAAAAGGACAGGAAAATCAACTTGCTTGCTGGTGAGCCAGTAGACCTGTTTTCTAACCTGCAGAAATTAGGGTGAGATGATAAGGCAAGTTTGAAAATCCTGCATTGATACACTTTACTTTGTATAATTAGTTAATTTATATTATGAATTCCAATAGCAAAAGTAGGTCTGAACTCAGAATGCATTTGTCTTGTTTTGAATCTGTCTTCATGCAGTTTTCCCCATTTCCAGATACCTATATACCTTATTATTGCCTTGACCAAATTCAGACCTTCTGACCCAATAGGTTAGTATCCTGGTTTTGTTCTTTGAAATAACCTCTGCTGTGGATTTGAAAACTATCTGCTGTATTGATTTATTCTTGATTTAGTCATTCCATTCCATGATCAAATTAAGTAAAATTATTTTTATCTGTTACTGTAAAAGCAAAGTATTTAAAGAAAGTGCTTTAAACTTTTTCAGTTTCCCAAATAGCATCTAAAAATCCATATATGTGAGGCCATTTTGACCAAATATTCCAATTTAAAACCTGATTTAATAAAGGTTTATGGGGTTTTGTAATGTTTCCATTACAATATATTAATTGGTATTCATTAAAAAATATAATACTGGTCTCTTAGACCTTCAGTGCTGACCATGGTTGGAAGGTTGGAGAAATGTGTGCAAACTCAAAGTCATTGTGACACTAAGTGTTGCAGTCTCACCCACCATCCACCCATGGGGACGTAGGAAAAAAACTTTTTTTCTCTGTTCTCTGCTTTGTTCCTAGTAATTTTTGGCAGCTATTTTGGGGTTTTTTTGGCTGCTTCTGAACACTGAGTTGCCCTTTTTGTGGAGTAGCCTGTGAAGGGCTCAGGATCCCTGATGGCAATGGCTGGAGCCCGTTGCTGGGTATGCATCATACAGGTTGTTTACTCCCACCTGCACCTCTTGATCGGCAAGTATGCTTCTCCATCTGCTGGTGTATGATCTGGTCACATAGCCTGCCATCCTCACAGCTGGCCCTTACCCTCACTGACCTGCCCAATTTCAGGTCATTGGGAAACTCTCACCTCGCAGCTTGCACCCCTGGTCAGGTCACCCGTGGTTATTGTGAAAAGCACAGGTCCCACAGCAGACCTCTGCAGAGTTTCAGCTACTTCCTGCATTACTGTATTTACTCCTCTCTGGTTTCTTATCTTGTACTGGGCCTTTTATCCATTCCAGCATCTTCCCCGGGTGCTTGTTTTCTGTAAGACCTTTATGGTGTGATTTTGTCAGAAGTCTCTTAAAACCATCTGAGGGGAAACTGCATCTCCTTTGTCAGTGTGCCTGTTGGCCACCCTTAGAGGACACTGGTGAGGCTACAGGTTAAATCATTTAGTTTGCCCCATAAGTAACGCCAAGTAGAGTCCTGTGGTTTATGCTGTGATAAGATCCCTGTTCCTCACTCTGTCTCACTCTCTCTAGCACTTACTACTCTGTTTCAGAGTTGAGTTGGCAGCTAAGTGGCTGAACTCTTTTCCTTCAAAAAGTGTAGGTGGAGTGTATGCTCCTCTTCAGTAGCTCAGAACATGGAGCAGCCTTCCACCTCCTGTGCTAAAAGGAGCAGGAATCCCATCTACCCAGAAGGGTGCCCTAATCCACTGATTCTCTAATACCAGGGGAACCCAGATACCAGCAAAACTGGTTTGCTCACAATAGCAAACATCTTTATTTATTGGGAAAGCATGAAGTAAGAAAGTCATGTGTTCAGAAGGTGAAAAGTGAGGGTCTAGGCCTTATTCCTAGTTCCAATGGCTACTTCAAATACAGTATGGAAATATTTCTTAGCGATTACTCTTGAAATGAGAGATGGAAGCTGTCAAACATGTCTGAATCCTGACAGGGTCTGGGTGTGAGAGAGGCACAAACCTGCTTAGGAGTCATGATGTTTAGGCATGCCCAGGAACAGATTCTTTGGCATCTGAGGAGCTCTAGTGGGACTGGGAGGAGGATACAGCTGGTGCAAGCAGGTAAAGCTGATTTGGAGAAGGAGGGAATGGCTCTTGATGCAGAAGTTAGGCTATGTGTGTTGTCATTACTTATTTGTGCAGCAGAGAGGAAGGCCTTTGGAAAGATTGATACGTGAAGATAACTGGCTTCTGAAATCAAATAACAGTTCCTTAAAACCAGTTATCAGGATGACTTATGGAAGGAGAGGTCATCATTGGCAATGGCATGATAAAGCTGCACTAGCTACTAGGTGATCTGCCAGGCGACAGACAGATGAGTCCCTAAGACCTCAAGCTTTAACCTGAGCAACTGGCCTGGGCCACATATCTAAATAAATACCCACATATCAGATTTAGACAACTACAGTGGCAATCAGAGATGTAAATCACTTTGTGGATTTGGCATTTCATCTTCACAGGATGATTCTTAAGCTGTTTTTTAACAGCTTAGCTAAAAAATCCTGGACAGCTGACTAATGCATAGGTAGTGTGGTAGACAGAAATGGGATAAAAAACACTGAGGAGCTTGGAAGTCTGCTACTGAGGCAAATAGTATTTTGTGCCATCACCAGAAGTTGTCATGTGTGTTCTTAGGTATGTTTGTAACTAGTAAGTTACTGTGTTGGAACTGTCTCCCACTGATCCATGTGGTAATTATTGGGTGAAGAGGAAGTCATACAGCATTCAGGGTTGTGAGAATGTGCTTTGGGTGAAGTGCCCCAGCTCTCATCCCCCTCCATTCCATTAGTTTCTAGAGCTCTAAACACACTGGTGGTGAGGTGCTGTATTACGGGGCTTGCCTCAGCTCCTTCTCCTCTGTTTATGATAAGCATATATTTTTGCAAGCTTTACAAGCTTGTTCTGTGCAATGCCCAAGCAGCCACAAAAAATCTGAGAGGCTGGCAAAATGGAAATGCCTTGAGGATGGCTCATTTGTATTTGTCACTGAGACCTGTGAGGATTCTTCCTGTTGCCAATTTTTTTTTCCAGAAGCCAGATTTAAAACACTGTTTAAGAATATGCTAACATTGAAGCACAAGCATAGAATGGGGAAGCTGGTGGAGTTGTGCATTACCGTTAGGCACACGTTTCAGTCTCTACTAGGCAGGACCTTAGTCTGTGAGGGTTGCTTTCTCAGTCTGAAGGGTTAACAAGGACACCCAGCACGATTGTAATACATCTTTCACTCATTTGCTGACTAGCTGGCATCAGCTAAAGCAGCTCGTTGGTGACAGCTAAATATGTTTGCTTGTCATGGCCAAGCACTGAGCCCACTAGTGCTGTCTGCAGCAGCTATACTCTGTGTTCCTCACAAAACAGAGGTGGAGAGGTAGGATTTGTCTCAACCAGCTTCAGACACCTACGCTAGAGACACCTACTTCTGAGCATGTCGCCCCAGACTGTTTAGAAGAGCTAGTGGAGAGAAACAAGCACTTGGTGAGGGTGATTCATCTGGCTTGCTTTAATCATCTACTTTAGAAGGAGATAAATCATGCTATGCAAATGTCTTTTTGCTGTCTACTAACTATGCAGAAAGTGTAAATCACTGTCTCAGATACACAAGTCTGCACAGTAGAAGTCTCAAACTGAGAAGATGAATGCCACCCTTGGTTTTTATCAGTATCACATTTTAATATCTACAGTGAGGTATAGTGTGGTGCTGTGGTCTTTAGCTGGCGAGCAGTGCACAGAAGTCTCAAGCCTTGTGAAGCAGTTTTGAAGTGGTCTGGGCAGGCTGTTTAAAGGTTACCTCTGCTGGGATGGATTTTCTCTAACATAGTACAAGCACCTGTAATCAGTGAGAAAGGGTACATCATCTAGGACATCTACCTTATGTGGGGTGTCTAGTGCCTTCCAGTGCCTGTTTTAATCCATGGCCTCAGCCATGAGCATGGACTAAGTAGCTCAGGTATAGCTGTCCCTACCTCAAGTATCTGAAGTCAGCTGAGAGGGGTCTCACCCATAATGGAGAAACAGAAGGACAGCTGTCTCCCAGGGTTAGGAATCCCCATGGATAACAGCACTGGCAGTAGCACTGGAGGTGATCTCTTCCCTTTGCTTCTGAATGCCATGGGAGAGAGGTTGGGCTGAAATGGAGGGAGGAGGAGTGGTTCCAGTTGGGATTTATGAAACAGGAAAAGGAATGAATAAAAGGAAAAATGAAAAGCCAAAATTAGTAAAAGCAAGATAGGCAATTTCCCTCTATCTCAGCATCTTGATTTGTTCTTTTGGGGGATATAGTAACATATAGAGCAGTCTGCTGCAAGGAGCAGTGGAAGAAAACTGGTAAAAGTCTGGAAAAGAGTGTCCAGAAACAAAATTCTTTAATATTGTGTCATCCATTCTGACAAGACATTTTGCCATCTTTAAATTCGTATGGATTCTGTTGCTGGCTGACCATGGTGGAATGTTAGGAAGTGAAGAGCTTTTCATCCATGCGTGGGTTTGATGTCACCACATCTGGGACCTAAACTATGGTTTAAGTGAGGAAAATGTCCCCATCGGGACACAGGGACTGGGCAGGGAAAGCTGCAGCTCTGGGTATTATACAGGCAAGTCCTCAGCACAGTAAATGAGAGATGGGTGTATAACATCTGTAGTGTCCGCCTCTTCCAAAGACAGCCTAGCTTTTTGGGGCAGATTGTGTCCCAGATATCCTGCAGAACAGCACCACTAGAAAAGGCTGTGCCCATTTGGCATCCAGGCTTCAAGCAGCACAGGAAATTATATGGGCATGATCCAGTTTCACTGACAGATACCACAGATACTGACACATGCTTTAAGCCTCAGCTTGTAACTGTGTATTACCAGGTTAGTGGGTTTTACCACAAAATATAGGACCTATCATCATGAAACCTATCATACCTGGCATGAGTTTTTACTTCATCCAGCATGTGAAAGCACCTAAAGAATGAGCATCCCTAAAAATGTAACCCTTGAGCTGCAAGATCACTTTAGATGTGATGCATACAATATTGTCTTTTGATGAAAGTTCATGTTGGTGTATTTAACACAAAATTAAATATACCTGGACAAGTAATTTTGCCTGTGGAGCTGAGAAAGCACCAGTAAAGTTCAGCTTTATTTCGTAGGGAGTAATTGCCATGGAGTAGAGTTGTCCACATGAACTGCTGACTCATGCATGTGTGCACAGTAAAAGGAGGAACAGAGTAGGCATCATCTTCAGCCTTGGTGGGGATAAGATTTTCACCACAGTGTGTGTTGTGGGGTGTCCATCAAACACTGCATTATTTCATGCAGAGTGTCTGGTATATCAGATGGTATAGTTGTTATTTCCCCATTTTCTCCCCCTACTAGGCCAGAGGGACGGACACTGATATCTTGCTGTCTCAATGATCAAATCTGATCTTAGAAAACACAGCTTCAATATTGTGATTCAGAGCACCTACTCATCTTGAGATATCATACACCCTAGTGGCTTAAGGCATGCTCACTAATCTTAAGTATCTTCAGCAGGAGGGGTTTAAATCCTGATTTCCTGCTTCCTGGGGGAATAACTGCAGAGAAGATAGGTACAGCAAGTACCCCGCTAGCTGTCTTCCAGAAGGAGGAACATTTTTGCCTACTTCTCCAAGTAGTTTCAAAAATGTAAACTGTGAGTGGGGGAAGGCTGTTCTCTGCACTGACACAGTGGCACAAACCCTTCCTAAGCTCTTGCTTAGCACTCTGGCTCCCTGAATTTGGGGTTTCTGTATATAGAAATACCCCTGGACTGTGGGAAGGACGCTGGAGTTTGTTAGGGTGTGTGAAGAGTTTGGTGTTTCAGTGACAACGCTTAGTAGAAAAGCTTGAGAGGAAAGAAAAAAATCAGTAATCGTTATGGGACTTGTGTGGTGAAGAGTGCTGAGCCATTAGATGGTGAAGTTAGAAGAAATTAATCTACTGTTGTCTGGTAAACTGAACCCTGACTGGTTTGCACAGCGAGACAAGAAGCATTAGTTACAAGCAGTGTATTATGAAGAAAAATGTATTTAAATGATTTTGAATGAGCTAAGGGTTCACAGTCTTTTCTCAATTCTAGCTTCTTGTAACTTTTAGCAGGTTGCAGTATCCTTCCACTAGGTGTTTAATACAAAGCCACATTAACTTCAGATCATTCATTGGCCTGCTGGTACATCTCCTATCACGTAGGAAGCTGCCCACACAATTTTCTGCTGAAATAACTAGAGATCAGCAAAGTGCCCAGCTCTCTTAAAGCCACTCAAAAAGAACAGATGTTTATACCTGTGCTGCTATTCACTCTTTTTAAGACACCAGAGGCCACAGATTTTCCTGTTACAAAATACAGGTTTACTAGGCAAATTCAGATCTTAGTGAGATCATGCATTTGTTATCTATAAAGAAATAAGTAAATAGTTCTCTCAATTGGAATAATCTTTAATAATGTATTAGCTCATATAAATACAAATGTAGGTTAACCTGAAATTAAAGTTTTTAAGCAATTTTCCATTCAAATATTGATTCTCACCAGGATAAGAAAGGATTTCTTTTATATGTATCTCTCTTAGTCTGCCTTGAACGCATAAAAAAGCTTGGCAATAATACTGTCTCTCATTGTCATGGCTGCACTTACATTTCTCTTTTCACCTTTCAATGCATGCAGTGACCTCTGGACACTTTTGAAGCTGTAGGTTCCTGGCTTTCAACATGAACTGCTAATACATCCTCCTTCAAGTGAATGGACCAACTCAACTGAATCATCCTTTAAGAGAAATCATTGCTGAGTGTTGCATGTAAAGGGGGGAACTTAAGAAAGGCAGGTAGAAAGCTGTAAGGGGTCTGCTGCTGAGATCTCCAGCACATTTTGACCTCCACAAGAACTGAATCACCCTAACCTCACTTTGCTCATTCACTCACAAGCTGGATACAGTATCTGCTGACAGTGGTATGATACCAGGGCTATACCAATTCACGTTTAAGGATTTAAGAGATGCGGTTCCTTAGGAAAGAAATTTCCAGCAGCATATTAGACTCAGTTATATACTGGGGCAAAGTTCCAGTCCAGTCTCACTTGGTGCAGGACTGGAGCTGAAAAAGAGTTAGTCGCCTACTCTGAGATGCTCTATGAGGCAGCTTGTGGGTTGGTCTAATTTTTGCCATCTGGAGAGCTGTTTCTCTAGGGATCACTGAAATTCCTAGTGATACAAGTTCAGTATTAATTGTAGTATTTACACTGCTATGATCGTGCTTAACTGCAAAGTTAAGTACATTGTCCTCTCCTTCTAAGAAACACCATATTCCATAAGCTGTCCAATTCCACATTTTCCAAGACAATAACAATTCCAAATGTTGTTGTAATCCCCATTGGTGCTTTATTAAACTCAATGTGTATTTTTCATTCACTTATGCATCCTAACAGCATCAGTTTAAGTGATATGTTAAGCCTTTCTCTGTATGTCAGAGCAACATGTAATTTTCATTTCAATTTTACCCAGTGGCTTCTAAATCTAGAGGTGATAATCATTATTTGCATTGTAATTACGTCTCAGTTGAAAGATAGGCTTTGCAATGATCTAAAACCAAAGGACATTTTATGTCAAGATCTGGTGGGTTCTTTTGCTGGTGAAGCTCCACGTCACTGCAGAAGGCCCTAGGGTTTGAAAGCTGGCTTTCCTTAGTAAGCCTTGTGTTTTCTTCTCCTCAGGGGATGAGCGCTCCCGGGAGTCTCCAGCCCCAGCCGAAGCACAGATGCAAGCCGGGGTGGAAGGAGGTGGAAGGGTGAACCGCTGTTGCTGGAAATGCTCCGTGACACAGCTCAAGAAGATTGTCTGGGGAGTGGCTATGGTCCTGGGTGTCTGCTCCTCTTGGTCAGGTTCAACCCAGCTAGCAAAACTGACCTTTAAGAAATTCGATGCACCCTTCACTCTAACGTGGTTTGCAACAAACTGGAACTTTTTATTCTTTCCTTTATATTATCTTGGACATGTTTTTAAGTCAGCTGAAAAGCAGTCTCCGAAGCAAAGATACAGGTATGGGAGCATTTGTTTTTTTCCCCCGTGGCTCTTGCATGCTGCTTTAGGTTTAGGAGGTATTTTATTCATGTCATATAATCATAGGATGGTTTGGGTTGGAAGTCACCTCTAATTCCAGCTCCCCTGCCACAGGCAGGGACACCTTTCACTAAAGCAGGTTGCTCAAAGCACTGACCAACCTGACCTTGAACACTCCTAGGGATGGGGCAGCCACAAGTTCTCTGAGCAACTTGTGCCAGCACCCCATGACCCTCACAGGGTAGAACTTCTTCCTTATATCTAATATAAATCTACCTTCCCTCCCTTGTCCTCTCCCTAGAGGCTCTTGTAAAAAGTCCCTCTTCAGATTTCTTGTAGGCCCCCTTTAGGCACTGTAAGGCTGCTATAAGGTCTCCCTGGAGCCTTCTCTTCTCCAGGCTGAACTCCAACTCTCAGCCTGTCTTTGTGGGAGAGGTGCTCCAGCCTTCAAATCATCTTCAAATGTCAGTTAAATCAAACTTGCATTTGCTTTCCTTTCCAGGTTTGTTAAAGGATGTTCTGAATTAATTGTGTGTCCTGTGCTAGGTGCTATGTTACTATTCTTAATACAATTTCACTGCAACAGTAAGAAATCTTGGTTTGTTTCCAACGCATACAAGTCACATAATGAAAGTTCACATTTGCTGCCATTACTTCTCAAGAGCTTTCTGTTCAATACTCTGTGAACACCATTTTTTTATTAATACCTTCTTTCTCTACCCACAGCTTACGTTTATGGCAATCTCTGAGTAAGCTCAGTAAGCTTTTCTGTTCCAAACTGAGGACTAGTGCAGTGTCTTGAACAGCCAAGTAAAAAGTATTGCAGTATTTTCCTGGCACTATGCCCCTGACATCAAAGGCCAAGCTCTGATCCCGGTTAAACTCGAGCTGTTGTGTTTATTTCCGGGAGGAAGCACAGTCATAGCCAAAGCCAGCACTTTGTCTTCAGCACACCTTGTCTTTACAGCAAGCCAGACCCACAAAGCCCATAGTGCCTGTCCTCTGTGAGGGGCTGAGAATTCTCTAGCTGCTTAAAGGACCGCTTCTTGGTGAGCGCTCCTTCAGCTCATCTCATTTTGGCCCGAGAGGTGTCTGGGACAGATGGGATGACTCAGCCATCAAGATGTCCTGTGTCAGAGAGCTTGCCTGATACATGGAAGGATGTGAACAATGTTTTTCCCTTCTGTTACACAGTGGGGCTCACAGGCTTTTAATGAAGTAGCTCAGAAAGTAAACAGTAAGAAGTGCGCATTTCTCAGCTTCCAGCTGTGCAGCAGTGAGGTGGAAACTTACTACAGGAAAAGTCTAAGAAACCAGGGTACTCAGGAAATGGGTACCTGAGATGACTATGGTTAACGTTATCAATGCTGAAATTTTGCTGCTTAGCCATTGTTATGATTTCTTCATCTTCAGAATTATTTGCAGGCTGCAGGTAAATGCAGGTCCTCGAGCAGTGTCCGCAAGTTTTAAAGGTATTTTCATAAGATGCCATGTTTCCTGCACTTCAGTGTTCAGTTTGTACGTGTTTACTCTGCAGTAAACATGGTTGCTTCAGAGATGAGAGAAGTGTAGAGGTTAGAGAAAGCAAAGTTTAACCTAGAAACAAGAAAAAATGCTACCTCAAAAGAACTCCTCCTCATTTCTTTGTGTTTTAAGTATTTTTCTTCCATCTGCCCTCAGATAATGTTTTAAATACTGCTGAATTCTGGAATGAGTGGTTGTGGTTTGCCAGATCCCTGGGGTTAAAACCAGGGCATTATACACATTGTTGCTGCAGTTAATTGATATGCTTGGTAGTTTTATGTCTTTCATTCAATTAAATGATGGCTGAGTTGAAGAGTAGGTCATGCAGCCTGTTGAGGGTGCAGGGGAACATCACTAAAAGTAAGCTTACAGCAGGCTTAGTAAAGAATGTGCATTTGTGTTTCTGACCAGCAGATTCAGTAGGGTTCATTTACAGAGTTTTTTTCTGGGTGACAAGGTAGACCTGGACATTTGGAGTTACAGTTTTGGTTCCTAGCTTTGCTGCAGATTTGTTCTGTGGTTTTGGGCAAGTCTCTATGGGCATCTGATCTCCTTGTACTCTGTGTTCATTTGGATGAGACAGTTCTTTTGGGAGGAGGGAGGACTGTTGCTTACCATGTGTTTACATCTTATCTGCCTCAGCATGTCCGCTGTCTAAACTAAGACCTTCCAGTGATGCTGCACTAAAAATTACTGTGAAAAGAATTGCTGTTCATCTGCTTCCTCTATTGTGGCTGTCACATACATGTATGTCAGAAAACCGAAGCATTGTGTTCCAGCATCCCCTCTTAATTATTTTCCTTTTTTGCATATTTTGTATATATATAAAAATTTGCATAGAAAGACAGACGTATACCTAGACTTTGCATCTTTATAACAGGCATTACCATCTTCAGGAAAACTTGAACTCTGGGCATAGTTGGGCACCTTAGGAAAGCATTTTGTGTGCATCTGTATAGTCATTATAAGACAGTTCTGACCTGGAACTAAGAGGAAAGTTGTATAATCAGTTTCTGCTTCCTTTATCCTTCACTTTCATCTATATTTTATATATTATCTGAACTCTCTGGAAGGCATTTGCAACCAGATAAATGAAAAGGTGTTACTGGGAGGTAGGAAAAAAGACATCTAAGTCACCTTTGCAGAGAGGTAGTAAAGGAAGGGATTCTTAGATCTTGCCTACACAGGTTGCTGAAATCCACAGGCATCTAATGCGTTTTGGCAGCTAAGCTCCCCAAGGACACCTGCACAGCCGCCTCCTCCTCCTCAGGACTGGGCAGCTCAGTTTCCTCTCACCATGGCACAGGCAGTGCCTTCCCACCTCCTCTTCCTTGGTGGGTGGTTTCACAGGGCCTAAGCCAGGAGACGAGCTTCAGTACCAGCAGGAACCTCGCTGTGCAGTTAAAGAGCATGTAAAGATCAGAAACTGTTAGGAAAAATACACGAAACAGGGATAATAAAATGTGGCAACAGTGAACAGATGTACAGTCCCTCAGTGTAGATTATAGGGTTTATTGTGGTTTTAAATTTCTGTTGTATTGTACATGTATGTATATATACGATGCTATAAACATATGAATTTGCCTGTTTTTTCAGTCTCACTGAAGAACATACCTGCAAAGGACACAAATCAGTTTAAAGCTGTAGATTTATTTTTTTTACCTCATTATATAGCACATACAATTGTAATGAATTTGCCACCAAAATTTTATAGTAGCATGTTAAATTTAAGAGCAGGTTTATTCAGTTTCTTCCCAAGATTTTGAGTATTAGGCTGTAATATAAGGTATTAAGTATTTCTGACTGATCTATACTGCATGGTAAGGAACGCTACTTAAGCTGAAGCAAACTCAGTGACTGTGTCCCCAGCATGGGGAGGCAGTCACTCTCCAAAGCAAACCAAAACTCATGCATTCATAGAGTCACAGAATCACGTGTCAAAACTGCTTTAGGTTCCCTGTGCAGCTCCATCAACTTCTGGAGTGCATTGGGAATTGCAGTGGGAATTGTGCCCAAGTGTAGACTGCTCAGAGAAACCTTGTGCCATGATCACTATCAAGGGTGCCACACACCCTTGGCACAGGACTGTGTGCGTGGGTAGTGACATAGGGAGCTGTGGCAGGCCACAGAAGAGCACACCAGGGTCATTGCTGCTCTTTTCTTGTGCAAGTGCTTACTAGCCTAAAATAAAATTACAGTAACTAAATTATCACTCATTTCAACCATCATCCAGTGCAGAAGGAACACATATAATGATTTATGCGCCTAATGGATCGTCTAAGAGTACTTCATTTTGGCTTTATACTTTTTGCTTTCAAACTGCTTTTTAAAATGGCACATTTAATCTGATGAGCTACCTTCCATCGTACCTACATTATTAATTCATGAGGTAACATAAATTAAAAGCACTAGGCTTAAAGTTCATTGGCTACATGAAAGCTCAAATTAAAATCTCTGTAAGATACTGCTTAGCTTTGTGTATCTTTAGGCAGGACTAAACACACCTTTCATAAAGATTCACTCTGTGTGTGCCAACAAGGGGAATAACAGAGGGCTCTGTTCACATTTTAGGAGAATATCTCAGAAAGCTTGATTATTCTGATGGTACAGTCTTATCTAATGATTTTTTGGGGAATTAAACAGCAGGACTTTCCAGAATGGTTTGTGTCATTATTGTGTATCATTTAAATCTTGATTTTTATTTCATAAAGCACTAGGGCTAAAGAAAATACCAGAAGCTAAAACTGAATCTTTTTTGTAACCTAGAGTGCGCCTAATATGTTGGGTGAATGAAAGAATCATGTCACCTACCTGCACTGATCTTTACATCTTTAAACCTACCTGTTTTAACATGTTCTTTTTCACTGGGTCAGTTTTTATTTTATACTGCCCCCAAATTAGCTGCCACTAATCTTTCAGAATTTGAAGATTTTTCTTTGAAAAGAGGAAAAAAGTTGCAGGTGACACCAAAATATAGTTACTTCTTTTAAATGGAATAAGAATACTGGGAGCGACAACAGTAGAGGTCTAATGTAGTAGATCTCTGATTGACCAACATTAATGTCACCAGAATCACTTTTAATTTATATGCATATAGGCTCAGAATCGAGTCAGTTCTTCAGTAGCAAAAAATTATCAGTGCCATAGTTTCACATGACGTCCAGGAGAATGTGGGCCAGTGTCTAAAGGTATTTCATGTGTATTTCTGCTAGCACAGAGGAGACAAGGCACTAGTATGGCATTCCAAGCTATTCCAGGAGTTGGGTCCATTAGTTTGATCCTGACTAGAGCAAAGCGCAACTCACTGCACCATGGCACTGACCTCCTCTTCTGCAGCAGGCATAGAATCCAGCAATGCTGCACTGGTACCCAACCACCTGCTCACCATGCAACTGTAAGGGGAAAGAAAGTCAGAGCCTGATTTGGTGAGAATGGATTCCTCTTTACTATTGATTTTTAGCATTTTGTAATCATGAGTCTCTTATACCCAGCAGTATTAAAGTGTTGCAGTGTGGTTGACTTTTGGCATCCTACTGATTTATATTACTACTTAGGTGGGAGCTTTACCACCAGAGCAGACAACATTAACAGAGTCATAAATAAGCTACAAAGGCATCAGACCATGATGAATGCAAGTGTTTTTGGCAAATGTCACCCAGTGAAACATGTTTTATTTCAAAACCCCTCACTTTATAAACTTTATTTGTCTATTTCAGGACTTTAGCCTTAAAATAATACCTATTTACTTTGTATTCCTGAAAATAAAATCACTTTATAATTCAAGTTCCCATTATTTTCTTTGGGGAAAATAAAACCAACAACCAAAGAACAAAAAGAACCTTGAAATTAAAATATATGGCATCTGATTCTTACTCATGTTAGATACAAGCCAGGAGTAACTGCAAATTAAATCAGTTTGGTCTCTACAGCAGTCTGTCATGACTTAGCTTTGTGCTTGGTATTGAAGTGATTAAAAGAATGTGTGGATATTGTGCAAGCATACTCGTGGTCATCTAAGTCTCTCCTCCAGATGTCTGAACTGTTGTTGGTGATGTGTTATTGATGGACTACGTATCACTTCTCAGACTGTTTTCACTGAATCTGCAGTTGCAGCTGAGGATAAGGCCAAATTGTAGCAGTAGTAGCAAAGCCTTCTGCATTAACAGTAGTATGTTTGTAGTAAGGGCAGTGCTGGTGGAAGTCTGTCTGATACACACCTGCTGTGTGTATAGAATCAAGCTCCATCATGCCACAATGGGCTTAGCTCAGATGAAGCACAAGCCACAGAGCTCAACTGCTGTTGATGACTTCTGCTTTTCAAAGTTATTATCTCTTCCTGGTGAAACCTGTGGCTGCTGCTGCATCTTCTCTTTTGAAAATGAAAGCATGTCCATGTGGGATGTAGGATAGGGGCATGTTATCCCGTCGGAGTTTTGGAGGTGGCTTCTCACTGCTATACTTTGACATGAGACAGCTATGCTGCATTATTGACAGATGATCCGTAGATCATCTTTTCAGCTGCTTCTTTGGGAAGACTCATTTTATTAGGTAAGTTAAAGATTAATGCCATGGTTTCTTGCTCTTTGGGGGTCTTGAAACAAAAATTTCTCTGCTAGCTGTGAAAAATGTGCTTTATAGGTTGCCTGTTCTTAAGAAAACAAGTGATCTTCCAGCTCTATAGTTTTTCTAGAGTAGCTTCCTGTTTACCTAAGTCTTCTCTACACACTGAAGACAGCATCAGAGTTCAGGTTAGCAAGGAAATTTGCCACATATAGCTCCTCAGTGCCATGATGAATATCCCAGCGCTGCTGGCTTGGAGCTGAATGCCCAATTTCTTCCTAAAATGCATGAAGAGAGCAAACACGTACAGCATAGACACAAACATGAGGCATGTAAGGTAAACAGGAGGTAGCTAACACTGCTTTTGAGAGCTTGTGTCTTAGCTTCTGTGAGAAAATGGTTGTGGGTCCTTCTTTAGGAAACCAGTCCTTTCTAATTTTAGCCTCCTAGTTTATGTTTGGAGACTGTGTATTTCAGGCCATGATGTTATGCAAAGAATTTAATGTTCATGCCTGGTGAAAAGCTTTCTTTTAATCTGAAGATCCTTCATCTGTTGAGGATCACCTCTTCTAGGCTTTTAGATCATTGCTAATTGAGAGTAAAAATTGGATATCGCGTGATCAGGAGAAATACATGTTGTTTAATCTTGAGCTTGGTTTGCAAAACTATTCCAAGGATGATTGAATTAAGTGGTGTCCTGTAATTTTGTTGTCTTCTTCCATTACTTCTGTCTTCTCTGCTGTGGCTTGATGCTGTAAAGTAATTACTTTATATGCCTCCTATGAGGTAATGGTGCTTGAGGCAAGGACTAGAAAGAAATAATTGTTCTTGTTACCTGCAGACAGGGCATGAAACAGTGTGTTTATGTAATGGCTTTTGCTGGACAAAAATGTTGTACCTTGCAGCACTGAATGATCTTTGATCAGTAGTTAAACTGTGTTTCGTTAACTGGCTCTTCCTCTGGTTAATAGAGCAAGCTGCCAAGCTTCCACGCTGCTAGGGCTTTTCTCAGGACACTTCAAAACAAGTCCACCTATACTGTGGAACCAAAAACGTAGGATGAAGGGACTTCAGGAATCATCTCCTCCCTTCCCTGCCTCCAGGCATGAGCTGCACACACAAACAGGAAAGCAACTTGATTTCAGGGCTGGCAAAAGAAAAAACGGACAGGGAAAAGAGTGCGTGATGATGTTTATTGAATAGGGCAAGAAGCAGAAAGCTGAGGTGAGCATGGATATGCTGTTTTTCCAATCACCATAACAAGGAAGACAGTTCACAGATGATCTTCTTTGCAGGAAGTGTTCTGCCTTGGTTGTCATATCAAGTACCTTGGTGCCCAGTGCACAGACTCACTGAGGACTACCCTAGACATGTTCTCCCATAGTCTTTAAACATCAACAAAGCCGACAAAATTTAGGAAGGAATGGTAAAGAATTCTGCACATTTTATCAGCCCAGATCTGTGTCACAATATCTTGAAAGCAGTTACCTTTAAAGCTGCTCTATAAAAGTTATGTGCCTGTATGGAAACAAACTTCATAGCTGTAATTAACTCTCAATGAGGACGGATGATACAGTGAGAAGTGTTGGAGGCTGGCAATACTACAGAAGTGGAAAAATCCTTTTTGTCCAGCTGCCTAGTGGTTATGGACCATGTCCAGATTTCCCAAGATTGTTTGTGTTTGTATGAAAAGGCAGCCTCATATATACACACAAGTACCTGGCTGAAGAGCCTGTTCAGTCCAGGTCTGCAGGAGGTGGCCACCCTTGGTGTTAGTCAAAGCTATAAGCTGGTGAAAAGAGAGAAATAGCCAAAGGTAAAGGTTGGTACCCACATAGGTGTATACACAGGGTATCTTAAATTGAGCAACCCTATCCAAAAACTGCATAATGTTCTGTAAACAACCATAGGGTTTGGATTTTTTTGAGGGAAGCAATGGTAATATATGAGCTGATGAGCAGTTTCATATATATATGTACTCACACACAAGTACAACTCTTTCTGTGTTTTCAAATGGTAACTTCCTGACAGATAATCCAATCCAAAGTGAAGAAGACAAACAAAAACTGGGTTTATTACCTTGTTTGCCTGCTTTGCGTGGCAGTTAGTGAAGACAGCATACCTGTGGAAAAAAACAACTCTCTGGTCTGTTTTGCAGTCCTTGGAGTCAGGGCTAAAACTCACTGAGTTTAAAGAGCCTCATTTACTTTGTGGCCTTATGGTCACTGCTGTATCATTTGGGGCTCATGTCTTCAGCGTGCCTATACTAACCAAGTCCATTGTGGCTACCTCATCTGTTCACTGTTCCTCATATCTCTGACTGAGCGCTTCCCCATGTGAAGCTCGTGTCATAGAATCATAGAATAGTTAGGATTGGAAAGGACCCTAAGATCATCTAGTTCCAACCGCCCTACCATGGGCAGGGACACGTCACACTAAACCATGCCACCCAAGGCTCTGTCCATCCCGGCCTTGAACACTGCCAGGGATGGAGCATTCACAATGTCCTTGGGCAACCCATTCCAGTGTGTCACCACCCTTACAGTAAAGAACTTCTTCCTTATATCAAATCTAAACTTCTCCTTTTAATTTTTAACCCATTACCCCTTGTCCTATCACTACAGTCCCTAATGAACACTCCCTCTCCAGCATCCTTATAGCCCCCTTTCAGATACTGGAAGGCTGCTATAAAGTCCCCACACAGCTTTTTCTTCTCCAGGAGGAACAACCCAAACTTTCTCAGCCTATCTTCATAGAATCATCATAGAATCACAGAATGGTTTGTGTTGGAAGGCTCATTAAAGTTCACCCAGTTCCAAACCGCTGCCACAAGCAAGGACACATTCCACTAGACAAGGTTACCTCAAGCCCCGTCTGACCTGGCCTAGAAAACCGACAGGAGTGGAGCAGTCACATCTTCTCTGAGAAACCTGTGCCAACACCTCAGCACCCTCATATGGAAGAACTTCCTAAGAGCTCATCTCAGTCTCTCCTCTGTCAGGTTAAAGCCATTCCCCCTTGTCCTGTCCCTACAGGCCCTTGTCCAAAGCCCCTCTCCAACTTTTCTTGTAGCCCCTTTA
>JASSUY010054801.1:0-122046 GCA_032466535.1 Forpus xanthops | reverse complement strand
TGAATGCTCCATCGCTGGCAGTGTTCAAGGCTGGATTGGACATAGCCTTGGGTGACATGGTTTAGTGGGAGGTGTCCTTGCCCATGGCAGGGAGGTTGGAACTAGATGATATTAAAGTCCTTTCCAACCCTAACTATTCTATGATTCTACTCACAGAAAAACTAGAGTGGTTCTGTGCAGTCAAGAATACCAATAAATCTACTGCTTGAAAAGAAAAGAAAGAAGCGTTTGGAAACTTCTTTTGAAAAAGACTGGTGCATCTTGACTGTCCTGGAGTTTTCAGCAACTTCAATACTGTGTGTGAATTCAGAGCTCTGCTTTTTTGCTCTTCGGCTCTTGAGAGTGCATATGTACACTGATCACTTCCCTGACAAACCTTCAAGTCGATCGTGTTGCCAAATACTCAAATGTGGCCATTGGTATGTGATGAAAAACCCAGCTTGATGAGGTTGCTGTGCCAAAGGGGTGACTGGATGCTCTGCATGTGAAGCACTGAATTTGGCAGCTCAGCATGTGAGCAAATGCTTCTGATCTCCATGTGGGAGTTTGTGCCAGTCACAGGCACAAACAGGAGCAGATGGGCTACGTGTGCTGGTAGAGACAGGTAATATTTGAGAAGGGGAATGATTAAAAAGGACCTTTTTGCTTGCTGTAGCTAATTTTGTTGCTGTGTGTTATCTTCAGTAATTGCTCTGTTCTGTGAGAACAGTTTAATAAAGAATGTTCTTGTTATTGCACAAAGAAATTGGATTAGTTTATCCATGGAATTTATTCCAGTTTTCTGATGTTCTCACTTCCCGGATTCTCCGAGTGCCTTTAATTCAATTCTTTCTTTGTGCGCAGCGCTTTAGCTTTGTGTCTCAAATCTTCCGTGTACTCTTCACTTCTGTTTTCCTTAAGGGGTTTTAACTATGATCTTCTATGTATGTAGTCTGTTCTGTAAAGTGTATTCTGGATTACATTAAGATCCTCAAATTATCTGTAGAAGTGAGAATTTTGATGACAGGTCTTTGATTTAGAGATCCTTATGGAAGGGGCCTTTGTTTCCAGTGTCCTGACCTGACACTTTCAAGAGTGATGGATTTATTCTGTAAAATTGGATGCTTTGGTACAATGGGAAGCAGAACTGAATCCAAGCAGGTGCGTTTAAAAACGTTTTAACTTGTCAAAATAATTATGTTTTACCTCTGTAAGTTCCTTCCTGCAGTATAAACGTGGCTAATAGTAAATCTTTTGCTATAATAAATGTGAAGAAAGCCTGTTTTCTGCCAGATGTGGTTAAGACTTACAGAGTCACCAAATGGTTTGGGTTGGAAGGGACCTTAAAGCTCATCCAGTTCCATCCCCTGACACAGTCAGGGACAGCTTCCACTAGACCAGGTTGTTCCAAGCCCTGTCCAACCTGGCCTTGAACACTGCCAGGGATGGGGCAGCCACAGTTTTGGGCAACCTGTGCCAGCGCTTCACCACCGTCACAGTAATTCATTTGTTCTTAATACCTAATTAAATCTCCCCTCTTTCAGTTTAAAGTCATTCCTCCTTGTTCTGTCACTAGAGGCCCTTGTAAGAGTCCCTCTCCGGATTTCTTGTAGGCTTAGATGATACCATAGGTTGCTGTTAAAAGATGACATTACCTGGAAGCCCTTGTGCTATAGGCAGAACAAATCCTCTCCATTCATCTTTAGTAAGGATGGTAACAAGCTGTTATCCCTGCAGTGCACCAGTGCTTTTTTCACTTCTGGCTTTTTAGGGGAAGAAATGATACTGTAACTATTTTAAGTGCAGTTTGAGATCTAAAGTAGAAAAATTAATATACAGTAAATAGATGTGGTTTTGCCATATAACTTACTCTCATCTAGACTGCAGCTTCTGCACAAGTCCAATTTCCTTCAAGAGTCTGTGAGCATTATTGGGTGAATTTAGGGAGCAGAAGCTTAGCTGAAAATAATACTATTTGTACAATATACTCTGTGCTAAGGTAACTTGGACATTAATTGAATGGAAAAAAGCTGTTTTGGTCAAGTGTATCTAAGGAGTCTTCTTGTTAGATAACTTTTTAAAGGAGACCGAAGAACTAACCCTAGTTTTTTGCTCAAGTTATTAGTGATGACTTCTCGAGACATGGGGTGTCAATCCTGAAAAGCTGACACCACTTTAAAGGTAGATGCTGCATGACTCAACACAAATGTTTGTTTATGAAGATTTTATCTTTTGTAAAGGCTTTGAGAGTTCAAAGTTTAAATGCAAGCTAGAGTTGAATTGTCTTTGTTGCTGGGGATGACAAAAACATGCCTTTCATCTTTTACTACTTTTACCATAAGTAAAAGACTGGCTTCCAGATGAACCTACCCACCTTTCTGCTGGGCTGAGTTGCTATGCATTGAAGGCAGGTATGGATTTCTGAGTTTATGGAATTGTTAGTTTTAAGATAAGAATGATGCCATGGTATTTCAGAAGAGATTAGTTACTCAGCAAAATACAAAACAGTAGCTTGCTAAGCCTTGCTGATTAAGCAAACTTACGTGGGTCCTGTAACTGCTTTAACAGCCTAAACGCTCCCAAGAGAATGTGAAAAACTGGACCACATAACACTGAAGCCTGTGGAAACTGAGCAAATAAAACCATAGTCACAGCACGACAGCAGAGTTAACTGCCTTCATGCAAGTACAGGTCCTATTGTTGAACATAATCTTTGTCTCTGGTGAAAGCGCGTGCTTATTTTTTGTGCTAAAGCTAGTTATAGGTGTGAGTCCTGTAACAGGAACACAATTACTTTCTGCCATTCTAGAAGCATCTTAAGTAATGAGTGCTATTTCTGAGTGCTCTTAGGTGGAAATACTCAGTCTAATGGCATTGTACTTGGCCTGTTAGTACGCCTCATACAGGCAGTTCCTAGGTATTGTGAATGTCAGTACTACAAAACTAGAGTATGGTGCTTCTCTTAACACTGGTGTTTATGAAAGTGTTTTCTATTTAAATCAAGACCAGCTCTGTGGATATTTTGCTTTGTTTTTGTAGCAAGTTTTGATTTTGTGCTCACATTCTTCTGCCTCCTTTTTTGTGGCAGTTTTTAGTCATTTTATTAGAATTTAAACCACCAGCCATACCGAGAGGTCTGGGAGAGATTGATTTTGGGGCTTTTTTTATCTCCTTTGAAGTTGTGTTTGCATGTGGGGTTCATGTTTTGGCTAGGAGAAGTGGTATCTGTTCATAAAAGGATTAGTCTGTATTGCTCTGCTGGTACTGAGCAGAATCTTCCTGACTACAGGCATGTGTTTACATTGAGACTCTAGAGCCTGGCTTCTTGGAGAGGGGGCCGAGTTTTCTGGACACCTACTGAATGGCTTTACTGGCTGATAGTGAGCAATATATGATAGTGGGAATTTGCTTCTTGCACTGGCTAGCAGAAATACATATTTTAACTGGGTTGCTCATGCATGTAAAGACAGCCATCTATAATACAGTTCTGCTAACATTATGTGGCTGAAAGATGAAAGGCTTGCCTTAGGGCACTGACAAATGAGCTCTGGCAAACTGTGTGTGGCTTAAAGATGCTACCTCCCAAAGGCATCTGCTCCTTTCTGGAGTCGGCAGGCAAGAGGGTGAACTCATGCCTTAGACGTGTCTATGTAAAGGTGTCTTACTGTAAACTGCCATAAAGAATACCTTTTAAATCTGGGTGCAGGAAGGAAACTGGCCTTCTCAGTGAGGGACTGACAGATGGGTTTTATTATTAAATACATTGGCTTTGGCAGTGCTGCCCTATGAACAAGAGTTACCAGGGATTGTTTGTTTGTGCCCAGAGGCAAGCTTTTTCTTCTATGTTGGTCACACAGCAGACCCATGTAACGTGCCTATATTTAAACACGCAGAGAACCGACCATGTTTTAACAAACAGCTGCTTTGCAAAATAGCTTCTTAACTGCTGCAGCATCATTGATCATCTAATGAAAGTGCAAAGCCTGGGATTCCATGGTCAATATAACAGCTGGTTGCTGGTCCCTGTTGCTTCTGTTACCCTGATTCCAGTGTGCCACAGAGCCTCAGCTGAACCCCTTTGATGGACAGTGCATCAGAGCTGCCAGTTTGGTTATTCTGCCTGGTTCTGTGATGAAGTGGCTTCACAGGTCAAATAGGTGCTAGAGGGGGTGAAATGGAGGGGTTGAGAGGGGTAGGGAGAACAACAGGAGCAAAAGAGCCAGCTGTTAGACTTGCTTAAGCTGCCATGGAACCCCAGCCTAAATGCCTTGCATCTTGTAACTTCCTTGACTTGCTTGTAAAAACCTCCTGTCTGTCCCGTTAAATGCTCTGTAATGTACATGCCATAAAAAAAGATTCAGTATGTCTGAATTTTTCTGTGGTGTTCTATAATGGTACAGAAAGTGAGGGACTAAAGGCTGTAGATGATACTCTCCCTAACGGCCTGTAGCACTTTGGTAGCCTCTCAAATGGACTAACCAGAATTGAAGACACAATACAAAGTAAAGATTATATTACGGATTTACAAAACTGTGGTGTAACTCTTAACGTTCTTGAAGTGCTGACTTAAGAAGGGATCAGTGCATAGGAAGGTGTATGGATTGCCATAGTAACCACTCTGTGCAGCAGATCCAAACCAATACGTTCTGTAGGTGCTTCCAGAATACATCCAGGTGGCTGAACCTTGAAACACAAACACTGCGTGTGATTTCACTGTGGGTGAGGATGGGTTATTTTGCTTTCATGATCAATTTTCCTTTCCTGTTCTACTTCTGTGTTAAGCTTCCTTCTTTTCTGGCTCTTCAGTCCTTCTGTACTTGTTTGATGATGGTGACCTTTTGGTTTGCTTGGGGGAATATGGTAGTAATGCAGTTGCATCTTCACATTCTATTTGTGGGTGTTAATAGAGGATTTTGTTCTCAAATCTGAGTTTTGGTAGAGGGAGATTCTCCATTGTCACACTTGCCAAGAATACATGTGTACATGTCCCAGAAGCATTAAAAATAGACTGCATGACCACTTCCTTATTGAATAATACAATAGTATAAGAATATCCAATAGTATAAGAAAATAGGGGGTTTGGATATCAAAAAAGTACTTAGGCTTTAGCAAATGAGAAGATCCTTCTGCTCGTGAACCAGAAGCATCCTATGGTAAGTACCATTAAAGCACAGCTGAAAAACTAGTACTTAATGATTGGCAATTTAAGCGGGTTAACACCGACAGGAAGACATATACAGAGGAGTGGTATCTCCACAGCAGGAACTTTGAACTGTCTACTTCATGAAAGAAAGAACTGGAAGGCCCTAAGGAAAGCCTGGATGACTGAAGACACCTGTTTTAAGAACATGGGACAACCTGGATGAAGTATGAAACTACTTCTTTAACAAGCTGGAGAGGCTGGAGTTACTGGCTAACTAGAGTTTGGAGCTGGCATTACCACATTTTTTCTATCCCCTCTTTGTTGTTTTTCCATTAACTAAAATAGTCAAATACAGAATCTGTACGGTAGCTGTGTTACAACAGGGGAACATAATGCAGCTGCTTTTCTATCATCCTATGAAAGCTGTGTTTTGCTATGAAATACAGTCTTATCTGTAAGTGTGTGTCGTGGTTTGAGCCTCAAACCATGACAATGTGCGGAATCCCTATGGTCTTACAGAAGCAAGATGAGTTGCTGCTGACACCTTTGTTGTATAAAGCAGTGTGGAGTTACTGGTGAGCACAAGGGCCTAAGTAGGGGTAAAACTCCCAGCTAGCTGTTTGGGGTGGAAGAAGAAAACAACAGAGCTGTACTTACAGACTGATTAAGGCACTTGTTGCTTTAAAACATTTAAAACATTACATTTAGCTACATGTTGCTGCTCATAGCAACATAGCATGAGAATTGTGCCAGGTACTCTTTGCGCAAAGGACTGCCTTAGCTGACTGGGATGATTGGGTGGAAGAGGTTGAGGGATGTGAAAGGAACCTATGATCACAAGGTTTTTGTTGTTAAGATTTTTCTTCAACAATCCAAACAGAGAATTTAAGTGGTGCAGAGGTGATTAAAAGGTAAAATTGGAGCTTGGGAGGGAAGTGATAGTTGAAAACTGGGATTGAGTGGAAAAACCTCAAAGAGCAGATGAAGAAATTAAGTTGCTGGTTAGGTACTTACGGACAGGATTAGTTGCTACCGCTGGACCTTCTTTAGCTTGCTCCTATCAAGTTTGGAGGACAGGATTTGGAGAATCCAGGGAAAAGCACCTTGGTACATGGGTTCTCAGGGTTCTATGCACACAGCTGTGCCGCACTGGACAGTAGCTTGGGAGCTGTAAGCAATCTGCATGTGCTTCTCCTAACTCATCTCTATCACAGTGCTGGTGAGATCGGCTGAGGAGCCACTTGGGAAGCTCACACATAGCTGCCGCCTGGCTGTGCCCGAATCCTGGCATTTCAAAGGTGATTCAGGTGTTTACCGAGCTGCAGCCTGTAGCGCTCTGTGACCAGCTGTGCTTCGCGGCCCTCAAACCCCGTCTGGGGCCGGCATCGAGCGGATAGAGCCCTCGCGGCCGCGTCTTCTCCGCTCCCAGCTGAAGTGCCCGCGGAAGGCCTCAGCTGCGGCCCGGGCCGCAACCCGGCGCTCCCCGCCTCCAAGACACGAACTCCATCTCCCAGCGGGCTGCGGACAGAGGGGCTCTGCCCGTCCCGTGCCTCTCTGCCGGTGGGCGGCCCCGGAGGGGAGCGCAGCGAGGCAAGGCGCGGCCCCGGTTCCGGCCGCGGCAGGTAACGGCGGGTGGCTGTCGGGGCGGTGTGAGGGGAAGCCCGCTGGCTCGCTCCGTCGCCTGAGGGGAGAGCCGCGAAACCGCTCCCTGCGGTCGGGTCGTGCCTTACCTCACCTCACCTCAGCCACTCCGAGGGGCTCCGCAGCCGCCCGGCAGCACAACCGCGGCGTTGAAGCCGCGTTTCAGCCATTGCCCCGCTCGTGTGGCGGCGCGGCCGCGGCTGAGGTAACGGGGCCCGCGGGGTGGTTGAATTCCCGCCCGCGGTGAAGCGGTGCCTCGGCGGGACAGCGCTGAGGGAAGAAGGAGCGAAGCGAGTGCTGCGGCCCAGCTTCCCGAACTGTAAATACAGAACTTAACACAGGTGGTTATGTGTGCGGCAGCTCACCGCCGAAACCTGCACGGTCAATATGGAGGGGGAGCGGGGACCCCCGAAAGCGGGTCCTGTGCCTGTAGGGCTTAAATAGCGTTGTTTTCAAGAATGCATGCCTCTCTGCCAGCTGGTAGCATCAAAATGCTATTAACAGTGGGTGTTATTAAACTCTGAATAATAGCTGTGGGCTGGGTGGGGGTATTTGGGTAGATTTTGAGGACATAAAGTCAATCTGTTTTGGGGGGAGAGTGGATGAGACATTCCTTGCTGGTGCCAGGGTTGTTTGTCCAGAGTCAAGTTCTTGATAAGCTGGTCTCAGTGCTAAGAGTACTTTTATGTAGTGTTCACTGGGAATCTGGCCAGGTTTCCTGGTTTAGTTAGGAGTAAGTGGTTTTAACTATTGTGATATGACAGACTGGTTTTGGTTTGGTTTTTCATCTCTAAATGGGGATATGAAATGGAACTTTCTGTTCATGGGTCATTTGCCAAACCTGAAACCCATTTGAGTCTCATGTACATAGTCCCCTTTGCTGAACAAGCATTTTGGGGATGAGAAGAAAACCTTTTAAATTTAATGACCGTATTTTGTTGCGTAACTGAGCAATCTGCAAGGACCAAGCAAATGACGCACTTGCTCCTCAAGTCTGGCTCCGTTTGTCAGAATTCAGATGGGATTTTGACTTTGCCCTGCAGTTAAAACATATCATAATCAAGTACATTGCTTAATTCTTCAATTCTGATGAATTAGGCTGTGTTCTCATCCCTTGTTTCCATAGCAAAGCTTTATCTAAACTAAGAAAACTTGCCTAGCTGTTGTAGGTGAACCCACAGGATGGGATCAGCCTTGGAAGCCAGTGCCTCAAATTTACTTACACAGCCACAAATGAAGGTTTGATTGGCACTGTTCTTTTGAGATTCCGTGCTTCTACTCTGAAATAGATATTACTCCTGTCTGAAGTAAGCAGAAACTGAGACTTGAGTGCACAGATTGCTGATGTTTACTGAAAATCAATGGAAGATAGGCACCAAAAGCAATTAGGCAGCTTGCAAAATCGATCCACAGTTGAATTTGTCCAAGAACAAGGATTAGATCTTTGTCAGAGCTGAAACCTTATGGGGAAGGTCCTGGCACACTGTCAAGTTCCTGACTCTTTGTTCTGTATCTTTCCTGGTCTGAATTCATATGTAAAAACTTGTGATGTCTTTAAATTCTTGTTATTTCTTCTGAATTCTGCTCTTTCTTTTTTTCATAGGGGCAATCACGGTGTTGAAGTAAATAATTCAAAATAGAGCACAGTCAGTGCTCTGTTACTAGTGCAGCCAGAATCCACATGCAATTTGTCTGTGTAAATTGCCCAAAACAGGTTTTTGGATTACTGGATGATTCAAAAAGCCTTTTTTCCATTATTACAGTTGATCTACTGTACTTCTTGTATTTGGGCATTCCAGAGGGTAATACCATGTTTTCAGCCTGATTGTTTATCTAGGGTTCCAACAAAACTTTCAGTCCTACCTAGTATTTTTAGCCCTAGAACTGCAGTATGGTAAGCACTGAAACAAGTTCAGGCTCCCTAGTAGAATATACATGGCCAATTTGTGCTAATTATAACAGGTAAATAAAAAGGTTTGGGGTAATAATTCCAGAATGCTGACACTCCCAGGAATTCTTGTTTCTTCAGTAGCAGTCTGTCAAGCAATTTGTCAGGAGAGAAGTAGCAAAGCAGGGATGGGGTGGTAGGTGAAGTATAGCTTATAGCCTTAGGCAAAATGAATTGATTATCTTACCTATTCCTATGCACGTTTCTTGGAGTATAGCTGCAGTATTCAAATTTTGTGGCCAGAGGAGCAGAGGTAAAGCCTTACCTTTGGAGCAGAGTGTGCACAGCTTGGTTGAGCCTGAAAAAGGGGTTGTTTTTTTCATACAACACACAGTTCCAGGACCAGTGCAGTCTTCTTTAATGTGTGAATTCCAAACGTGGCAAATGGATCTCTAATTACTGTGCAAGTCCCTAAAGAAAAGTCACTTGGAAAGTAGAGCATTTTGCTTCTCTCTGAAGAGCTTTGGTTTACTTATAATTAATGTTCAAAATACTTTTTCCCCTTCCGAATATTGTTACTGAAAAAGTCCTGGATTATTCCTCTGGACTAACACATTACTTTTAATTGAAAGCATAATTTGTGTGTGTAAATGGGTATTTACATAACTAATAAAGCACCAAAATCTACTGCTTTTGCATTTGCTTTAATATCTTGCTCATGCTGGACTTAGCAGGAATTTAGTATACCCTGAGTCTTACAAGGTTTTTTTGTTGTTTGGTTTTTAGCTCCGTTATCAGCTTTGATATTTTTTTTTAACCATATTTTTATTGATTATGTACTTTCTGATTGGCAGGGCGGGGAATGTAATGGTGGGACTCACAGTAGCCATGCTTCATGAGTTGCTTTTTTTCTCAAGTGTATGCTGCTGTCTTCTAGAGCATTGGCCAGAATGAGGAAATGATCTGTGATCGTGTTTATGGAGTGAAGAACAGAGCTTTTTTTCTAGGTTTCTTCTCTGGAAAGTGAGCTGTTCTCCAACATTCCTCCAGCTTTCCTTGGAAACATCTCTGCTGGGGATTATGAGGTGTAACCCACAAGACAAGTAAAGGCTCAGCAACCTTTTATTTGCGTTCTTTCTCTACCTCAAGCAGTTCTTGTATTTATTGCACCCAGCAGTTGATCGTGAACTTGTTTTTCCTTCTTTTGAACTCCACAACAAAGACACAGAACCATTTCTCTACCAGTTCTGCATGCTCTGGCTGCCCACCACATCTGCACCCTGGGTGTGCTTTGCTGTCTAATAGGGGTCTTTCTCTCAGGTTAAATGGCTGTAATATTATAAATCAAAAATAAAGCTCTGTTGAAGGACCTGGTCCTCTTGCCTGCTTTATGAGGAGTGTTAATTGCTCTTATATGGTGGGTACAGGTAGCGCACTTCTGCAGATGAAGCCCTTAAATCCAAAGCGGACTTAAATATTTAGTATTATTAAGAGAGAGATAAAGTAGCAAGAATTGTTCTTGTTATGTGTTTACTCTGGCACATCCTTTTGGTGTTGCAGCTATTTGATAGAAAATGATGACTACCATCTGTTCCCCTCTTCTCTCATCATTCAAAGTTCCTTTTCTTTTTGAGAACGAAGTCTTCATAGAGAGATAACAAGTTTCTATCTCTGTTTCCATAGTCACAATTTATAATAAAAGTGGGGTTTCTTTCATTTTACACTCTCATACATGTTTTCGTTTGTGCTACCCTTACTATTTGGAGTCATGATCCTAATTTACAAGGTGCACCTCATCTTACTTGCAGCTTGCCAAAAATTTCCTCTGGCAGTGCTTATATTCATCATTTCCATCTCCACACCTTCTTCAACTGGAAGGTTTTCATGTACGTTGTTCCTACGTACTTTGGAGTGCAAGATTTCAAACTGTTCGTACTCTTCCCCTCTAAGGCACCATGTACACGTCAGTTCTGCATGTGTTAATAATTAAAGGGTTTAGTAACACAGTTTTCTAATAGTGCTGTAATACAAAAAGCTTGTAAAGCTTTTGAAGGTCTTTCCCTCTCTGATTTCATGGAAGAAACGTAAGAGAATTAGACTAATGGAAAATCCCATGGTAAACAGGAGGACACATGTTGTGCTGTACCACCAAGAAGTGTGAGATGAATCTGAGTCTTATCTAGAGATCATACCAGGCAAAACATTGGCACTAATACTATGGCAGAGGAGGAAGGCAAGCTTTTACTTTTTGGAACTGGAGGATTTGGTGAAGCTAAAAATAGAGCCTGAATTTCCCTTAAAGCCTAAGGAACGATTACCTTGATCTCCTTTCCTTATCTGTAGTATCCAGTTGATTTGGTTCATCTGCATGCTTTTCCAGCCCATCTGTAAAATGCAGATACTGGCATGAGATGTGAGGAGGTTAACCTGGAAACTCTGGTGGAAGGCAGAGCAAAACAATGTGCTGTTCATAATTTCTTTTCGGACACCAGGAATTAAATGTTGAAGTAAAGCTCAAGATGTTCTTTGGAGTCTATTTGATTGTACTGTGTCACTGAGTTGGCTGGAGAGTGGCTAAAAACTGTCTTAAAAACTATTACTGGCATGATATCCATCTCTTTAGTAGTAACATGTGCTTTGACAGCTCTGACGAGGAGACCCAGCTTTCAGCTGTGTTCAGCCCCAAGTTGATGCCAAGGCTTCTGTCATTTCTCTGCATCCATTAAAAACTCCTCTGTTGTTGGAATTTGAGGGTCATTAAATAGGATAAAGGCTGAATAGGATAAAATTTTTGTATGATTTAACCTTAATGTTGTAGCTATCAAATGCTTAATTATGACAGTTTAAAGAGTTCTTTTGCATTTAAGTTACTGTGACTGAACAGTGCAGATTTAAGAATCCTGTAACAGCTTTTCTGTCTGCAGAGTCCTAAACAGAAATTATTGCAGGGAGAGAGTAGATCTCCCTTCCCCTGCATTGTGCATGTAGTCCTTAGGTCACAGTAATGGGCATCACACAGATTCTAGGTTGGATTCCGCCAGTTTGTGTTAATGGAGACTTTCTGAAGGAAGTTGGTTTGTTCAAGCAGAGTAGAAGCACAATAAGAAAAATTGAGATAAACAAGACGTGGTTTTAAGCAGTACATAAGAATATGTTGGGCACGGATTTGAAAGACCAAGTAATGTTGCTTAAATATGTGTTCTTGAAAACTGAGTATCTTCCTCTTAAAAATGTGGCATGCAGTATTTTAAAAGATGATTGTGATACGAGCTTTGACTAGACGGTAGTTGCATAAATAAATGCCACCTCAGGGCGAGGCAGAGTGGGTAACAATGAACTTAGTCCCATGCTCCTTTTCAGTTATACTTAGCTAGGCTTGGGTCTGAGTGCCCGTCAGATTTCAGTGTAGTACTGAAGAAATAGTAACCCTTGACTGTCATAGCATCATAGGGAAAAGAGGTTGGATAAATTGTAAATATGCTCAGCTACTCCCCTGGAATGAAGTGCCTCGGGGAGTAACTTCCATAAGCACAAGTTCTGGGTGATGCATACAGGTAACCCCAGAGCCTTAAATTGGCTCTATGTTGCTACTGTTGTCCCCTTCTGTTGTTCCTGATGTCCAAGGGCAAAGCAGACTGAAGGGCTGCAAATGAGCACTGCCTTACTGTTGCAGGGGTGGGGTGTTCCTCAGTGGTGATGGAAGCGTATCCCGACCCTGTCTGAGGTGCAGTGCCCTTCTCCTGGGAGAGGTCTTGCCATTCCCCTGGGACAGTGTGGTTTCTCCATTGACCTCTTTTCTTGTTTGTATTTTTCCAACTAGGTTCCTGCTGTACTGTCTAATTTCTGATTGTGAACAGTATAGAAAAAGATTCTGGAACAGAATGATATCTTTTCCTGCTGTTTTGGAGATAGCATTGTGTGCTACCTCCCTATGGCAATAAAAAATGTAAATGCTAAATTTCTTATCGAGACAAGCCAGAAACTCTGTTGGATTTTTATTTCCTGTCTTTGAATTGCTTCTCTGCGTAGGATGCTTTATTTCATCCCATGCCTATCTCTCCTCCTTTCCTACAATGTTAATGTATCCTCTTATGCTCACCTGGGAGATATTATCAGTTGTATGCAAAGCAATTTCTGTGTTGCTAACCTATTTTGAAGCATGTCATAGTGCTCCATAAACTACATAAAGAGTAAACTTTTCTTATACAAATGTTTTGACTTCATGGTTTTCTGTCTGTTTCTTGTGCTACATAAGGAAAAAAAGGTGTAGGTACCTGGAGCTGGTGGGATGGAGACTAAGGGTGAAGCTTCTGGGACTGTCCTTTTTAGGCTGTCAGTGCTAAACTCATGGCTGTTAGAGGTGCTATGAGTTTTCAAGTCCTTCAGTGCATTGTTTTTCCTTCTGCTCAGTTGGGAGGAGTAACCTGCAACTGCTGCTCTTCAGATCAGTAAACAAAGACACTGCAGCATCCTTTTCAGTACAGCCTGATGGGTGAGTTTATGTAACACAACAAAAATAAATGGAAGCATCACATCTAAATTGAGCTGTTATTTGTCCTGCAAAATAATTGTTAATCAATAAAACTTGTATCTAACAGCATCAGAGTGTATGAAGTGCTCTGAGCTTCTTGCAGCCTGGTAGTAAACCAGCTTTGGAGAGAAAATGTTACTAAGTCATGATCACCCCTGGCATGTGTCTGAAAGCAACACACTCAAATGTCACTCAGGCACTAGCTGTTTTGCACTGATAGGGTTTAGTAGCGCCACTTGGAGCTGTGGGTACTGTGCACCATTCAAGCTGGGATGCATAGTGTTTGGGCCAAAACACATTTTCAGACATGAGGACGAAGGTCTTTCCAGTTGCCTATTTCTCTAATAACAAGTTTCAGATGGATTCTAGTGCTGCAAGGCAAAGTTCAGTGGTTAGCAGTAGAACAAGATGGGGATTTTACCATTAAGTACTGTTCTCTGGGGCATCTGTTACTGGATACTGGTGAAGACAAGGCATGAGGCAGGATGTAGCTGAGACGTAAATAATGATTGCTCTGATCCTGTGGGACTATTAACTGTTGTTAATGCATGAACAGTGCCAATCATAATGCAAAAGATTGTTGAAAATTAGTGGTTTCCACATAGGAGCAGTAAGATATGTTAAGAGAGTTTGGGGATTTTCTTAAAAACAACATATTTCTTAAGATACATTTGGCCATCAGGAGAAGGTAGGTTTTGGCTTGTTTACTGGAACAATCACATATCACTATTTTTCTTTCAAAACATGTTTTTAAAGTAGCCAAACAAAAACATTCTGCCTTGCACTCTTTAGGATAAAAGTACTGTCTAAGGTATTTAAGTGCTGTCTACAAACAATATCCACCCCGGGGTATAGCAAAGTCTTGGAGCCTGAGTACTTGACCGTGGAATACATGGAAATATTTCCTTCTAAGGCCTTGCCTTTGGTCACATAAAGAGAGGAAAAAGCCAAAGCAAAACACAAACTCCCTTTGAAGTAGTAATTTATAAAGGCAACATGCCAGCGTGGCTGCATCAGATTTCAGAGAATAGAAACACCAGCACTTTGTTGTTGTACATATCTGAAAACTGCTAGTATAGAAGAGTTTTATTGTACCTGTTTCTCCTTCCATGTTTGTGGTGCTGTAGTGTTGTATCATGGAGTGTATGGGGCTAATAACTTTCATTTGACAGCAGATCTCAGTAGCGAATAGCAGAGGAAATTCTGGTACAGATGCATCACGACCAAGGCTGTTTTAATGCTGTTCAAATAACACACAGGAGTTTGAGAACTGGCTTGAATAGCAAACTGGGGAAATCAGTGAGTGCATTTGCTGTAAGTGCTCTCCTCAGCACAGGCTGGAGTGGTTGGTAGGAGCATGCTGGGTTCCGGTAACTCATCACTAGCAAAACTATCCCTTTGAGTGTGCTCTGAACTGATGTAAGTTAAAATACTGCTGATGCACTTAGTCCTTTCTCTTCCTGTGTGCTCAGGAAAAAAATGTAGTATAGTTGGAGCTCTAAGCCCTTGTGTTCATTGTAACTGGGGGATTTTACAAGCACTTTCAAGGAACCTAAGAGAAACTGAATACAGAGAACAACTTGGGATGTGTTAGCAAAGAAGAATCCAACCAGTATCAAAGATGGCTTTTTCAAAGTCAGAATGACATCTCATGCAAATCGATTTGTCACCAGCCCAATTCTCTGCAAGGAGGAGACAGAACTGTTGTGAGACCTGAAGTTGATTTTTTTAGTGCTTGTTGATGGATTGTCAACAAGCTCCTCCTGAAGTGTTTGGAATTAATTGCAAAAATAGGGATCTTTTTACCTTGCAGGTGCTTTGTACATGTAGCCCAGGGTGAATGCAGAATACACACATTTACACACAATCCCTTCTGCTGCAGAAATCCTGATTTCTCATGTCTCTTTGGGAGAAGCAGAAATATTTTGGCGCTCTGGGTACTTCAGTCTCTTAGGCCATACAAATATCTTGCTAGAGAGTGGGCTGAGATTCTGTTCCTGAGTAAAGCAGTTCTGTTAGGTGCTGTGCCTCTGTCACCATGCTGGCAGAGGTGCTGATACAGCACAAACCAGGATAAAAAATCCTCTGTTCTTCTAAGTACCCCAACCATCCTACCTGGACAGCAACGCTTGCATTATAGCAGCTCTCTTTAATCCTGGCATGGAAACCCTATGTTGTGGGGCTTTGCAAACGTATTGAAATTGGCCTAGAGTGTGATGTTTATGTGGTGCTTACATGGTTATACTGATGAACCTCTGTCATCTAGACATGGCCTGAGTTTGCTGTGATTTCAGGGAAGTTGTTGTTCTTCTCTGTGCAGACTCAGAAATGCTGCTAAATACTATGGTAGGTATTATTTCTATGCAAAGTGCTCTGAGGTTTCTAAAAGCCCCTCCAGTTATGCTTTGCAGTAAAGTTTTATTGTGCTCTGGAGGCTCCTAGACTGCATTGGTTTATGTGTTGAGGCAAGCTGAAATGGGATGAACATTTTAATTCTGAGGTAATTCATGGCATGAGCATGGTAGAGGTGGGAAAAGATCATTGTCTTGTGCTCCAGAGAACATTGTGGAGAAAAACTAGCACCACCTCAAACGGGAACTATGCAGGGTCCAGTGAAACTAATGAACAGATGAAGTGCCTATCATTTCAATTTCTCCAGCCTCTGAAGAGCTCTTTTCAAGGCTGTAGCACTTGCATGTGTAAGCAACAGACTTCTGTAGCTTGATCTCCATCTGCATAGTGCTTGACTCCTGTACAAGTGTTTTATTGGTGCTTATTTTGACCATTTTATTGTGAGCCATTAGAAAATGAAACTCAAGAGGCTGACTAAAATGTGTCTTGTCACATAAAGGCACTTACAAGACAGGTCAGTTTCACTCCTGTTACAATCATGTGAACTCCCATTAACTTGTGTTACAGTTCCAGTTTTGATCGAGGAATAAATTTGGTGCAGTCTGTTGACTGAGCAATTTCAGAGCATCACAGAGCACTAAACCTTCCAGCTCTGGAGAAAATGAAGAGTATTTTGTGTCATAAACAATGCTTGGACCCTACAGAAGTTTAGAAATACCTTGTATCTTACCAATTCCCCAGCAAATAAATGTTTAAAACATGAAATTCTTTAAAATGATCATTAAAATGATGACAGTGCTGCTCCCCAAGCCACCTTACAAACATTTCTCTACTTAAAGCCATGGTGCAAAATATCAATTATTAAAGAAGAAAACATTATTTTTTTTTTTCTGCTTGCAGCATGAAACAGCTCAAATATATTCAAAATGGATTTTGTTTGTGTTCTGTCTGACTGAAGCACAGCAGCCCTGCAGGTTATGCAGATGTGCTATGAAGTCAGGTTGCTCTGCACTGTGACAGGAATTTACCACCTGGGGAAACATGTTTTAGAGCCAGGAGAGCATACATGTGGTCTTCTGGTTTCTCTTTAAAACTGCAGAGGTCCTTCTACCCTTTGCACTGCTGTTCAAGAGTTACGCAAATATATATCCCTGTCCCACTCCCTCAGGCTGTTTGGGAGGTAAAAGGTGGCTGCTCTTGCAGTCTTCACTTCATTCTCTCTATGTCTTGGAGGTTTTTCCTTCCAGCTCTGTAAGAATAGGTAAGTGAGCCTTACTGAAGAGATGCTCTGCTTTGGAATTTGTGGAAAATCTAGAGCTTCAGAGGAAGAGAAAGCATTAAGCCTGAATTATATCCAGTCACATCCTTTACTGTTGAAGTTTAGCAGAAATCACATCCAGAGAACTATTTAAATACCAAGCCATGTGATATCTTTACTTGCTTTATGTTTTGACTAAATTTCTTTCATGTAAACCACTCAATTTCTCCCCATTTGAGTTGCATAGGTTAAAAGATCCTAGTTCTGAAACTGTACGCAAGTGTTGATGTTCTGTAAGTGGCAGAACATTGTGTAGATCGAATCCTATCTTAAAAAGCGAGTAAATGTTTATAGTCTTTACAGAGTACCTCACATGTCTGAACTGTCTGAAGTGGCTTACCAGAGTTTTGTTCTTCTCTTGCAGGCATTATGCTGCTTGAAGTGTTCCTGCTTCTGGGTTCAGTCATCACCTACTTCTTATTTTACAAGAAGAAAGAAGAAACATTGCCTTTCAAAGAGGGATGGTGGGGCAAGGGACAAAAGCCTGATGCTGAAGAAGATACAACTATTCGACCATTTAAGGTGGAAACTACGGAAGAAGAGCTGAGTGTAAGCAAATCTTTATACTGGGGAGATGTAAGAAATGGCAAAGTAAATGCAGAACTTGTTTGGAAGTAATTTTTAAGTTGAACCAATAGTTACATTTATGAGAATGTACAATGATGTGTGGGACTTTGGGGAAGGGATTTATAGTACTTCCTGAGATAGGTATGGACAGGCAGATTTCACATACTGCTATGTAGTTTTACTCTCAGCTGGCTGTTTCAAGGTTGCCAGTAAATAAACCTACTCTGTAAAGCCTAAAAAGCATAAAACTCTTACTACAGATTACTCAGCTCCGTGTTCCTGTTTGTGCACCCCCTCAGTTTGAGTGTGTAGATCAAAATATGAACAATATCTCTTCTTTTTTCCTTCAAAAGCAATTACAAACATTTCATTTTCTTCCCTGCTTTATGTGTGCAGCTGTGTTGGATGCTGCTGCTTCTGTAATTAATGATCTACTTTGATCAACAGCAGTACCACAGTGGTAATTACAGTAAACATACATTGCAGAATGTGTTAGATAGCAACATTTTGATTCTATGTGTTTAAGTTGGGGATTGCAGAATTTCGTAGGTCTTTGTGGAGTCGTGGTTCAAACAGGACTCATTGGATTGCCCATATTATTCATTTATAATGGGTTCCATTCTCTCAGCAAGGCCTGAGACAAAACTTGTGTTTGCCCTTCTTAGTAGTATCAATGGGCATTAATCTCCAATATATTTCCTCCTTATACTGCAGACGCAAAGCTAGATAATTTCTAACTTACAGATGGTTTTGAAACATGAAATTCTGTATTATGGCAGCTATTGAAACATAGTCCATTGGCAGAAAACTCTCTTCTTAAATGTATTCTTACCTAAACCTGGAGTTGCAGTTATGTCAACGTATGTTACTAACACATTTTTATGAGGTGTTGCGCATGGATAGAAAGCACATATGTAAAGACATTGTAAAAACTTCATTTTAAAATCCATGGTTTCTGTACACGTGTTAAATGCCCAAACAGGGAGCTTCTGTACTAACAGCTTGCCTAGGATGATGTTTCCTGTTCACTGTGAATCATGAACCAGTGCATACACCTGAGTCACAGCTATCTCTATTGCTATATTAGAAAACGCTGTTCAGGTTTAAACCTCACAGAGGCTTGAGTAGGATTAGGTTTCCAGACCTGCCTTCCACCCCTACTTCTCTGGGTCTGTATGCAGTGGGAAGGGGCTCTTGGCTGTTCTTCCCTGCCAAGTGATTTTGGACTGTTGTGCAGTACCATCAGTATCCCTTGTAACCTTGAAGTGCAGTAGGAAGGTGATTTTCCTAGTTATTCTAGATTGGGAAACTTTAATTCCAGTCTCGTTTCACCAACTTTGTGGCCATGCAAAATCCCTCGGTGTTTCCCAGTAAAGACATTCAGCCCCTTGGTCTGGGAAGGAAGACAAAAAGGTTTGGGCCAGATCCATGCACTGATTGTGAGGTTGGGCTCACATGTAACCTGAGGAACAACACGCCTTGGAAAGGCATAAAGACTTACACTGTGAAACCACTGTGCTGTCAGATGAGTGTATTATCCTCTGTGGTGACAGTGTTAAAAACACCGGTAAATGGAAGAAGAAGGAGGCCATCTGGAGGAGGAAAAGAACTGGAACAGCTGATGGAGCATCAGCAAAATGGACAGGTCTCATTAGAGATGTCATTTCATTGTTCTCATTTCACTTGGAAATAACTAGAAACCATGCACAGTAGAGCTAGAGCCTGACATGGCACACACAAGTGCTTGTACTGTCTCCTTTCTTTTTCCCTGCAGGACTTGTACAGGAGACTTGACCAGGCTCGATTCACTGAGCCACTGGAGGACAGTTGCTTCCATTATGGGATTAACTTGGTATACCTCAAGAAGGTTGTCTCCTACTGGAAAAACCAGTTCAATTGGAAGAAACAAGTCGAAGTCCTCAACAAGTACCCACAATTCAAAACTAAGATTCAAGGTGCGTGGCTTTTTCCCTTAAAAAATAAACAGTAACACATAAACTTGTCTCTGAAAGGGATCTTGGTGGCAAGAGCGCTGTGGTTGTGTCGCGTGGTGTTGGCCTTCCCTTCCTGGCTGCTGTAGCGTAGATTATTGGCATTGTTGCTGAAGCAGCAAGAAACTCCTTCATCACAAGACTTTAGGCCATGGAATGACAAATGGAATTCCCTCATGCATGGATGGGTTGTCAGCTGGTGTTAACAGGAGCCAAGCACAGGCATTTGGAAACAGAACCGGCATCTTAAGATGTACACATGTTCCCTGGCTTGCATGCAGTCATGCAAAGATCCCCACAGATGTCTCCTCTTGCTCCATGTAATTCCCCAGCTGCTGCTGTCACAGTGATGCCATCAGCCTGGCAGCCCTCCTCAGCTGGGCATGCTGCCCGCTCAGGTTGGCCCTGTTTGCAAGGCAAATGTGTTCTGCTGCACCATTTCAAGCATTCCTGTGCCCAGGAAGGCAGGATGTGCCTTTCCCTTGCTTGATGTGCTGCCAGGTGTGAGTGAATGGTGTGGCTTCTCGTCCAAAGCACAGACACCTTTTGAAAGAGGCTGTTCAGCACAAGGGCTGCTTGTGCTGGACCTTGGTCAAACTGGATGTTTCACAAGCTTGAATGAAGGTTGTGCTTGGGTCATTTGGAGGTACAGGTGTCAATTTAGAGCACAGCAGGCAACTGTCCCACATAGTGGCAAAATTTAAGATTATGCTATTATGTTTTCAGTTGCATCCATAATCGTATGTTATTTCATAACATTTAAAATTTATTTTGGACAATAAATGGTTGTTACATAGGGGTTAGAACGTAAAGATTTTATTTAAAGTGGAAAAAACATCTTGTGAGACAAGAAAGGGAAAAGAAGCAAAAGACTGTGCTCTATGTATAGCAATAGGAAGAGAAATTTCAACACTAGGAATGATTACAGAGATGAGACGTGAAAAGGCAAGATCAAACATGCTGCATAGCAGATTCCCAGCTCCTGTCATCACTTGAAAGTTCTTCAGAGAATACAGAAATCCAGAGTTGTCAAAGATGGGGAAATCTGTCAGTGAAAGGGTGGGATTGCTGGTGAGCTGGAGCTCAGGAGAGCAAAATGTGCTTAAATACATCAAGAAGTGAGGCATTCAGGCTCTACTAAGAGCAAATTGCTGTTTCCTGGAAAGCAAAGCCCTGAATGGGTCTGAGGAAGAGCAGTTCACCTCAAACAACTAGTGCAAGCTGTGTGAGACCTACTGCTTTGTATTGTGATGATCACAAAGGAAATGGGTCTGCATTTTTTACCTTTTTACTTAACAATGAGGAGACTGGAACTATAACAGTTTCTTGTCTTGGTTTATATTAAGAAATACTGAAAGCTTTGGCCAAAGGGTGGAAAAGAACTACAGAATCAAACACTTTAACTCTCTTTCAGCATGGCGTTGTTTCAGATCCTTGATTCAGCATGGCTGGTTTATCAAGCAGTTGTGTGATTTCATTACAAGAGGCCTCCACAGGCAGAGGAGACTTGCTGAAGGCTTTTTTACATTCCTTTTACTGTAAAGCTCAGATCAATGGCTGAAGACAGAATCCAGACATGTTTAAATGGGAAGTAAGGCACGCACAAAACAAGGGAAGTGATTAAGGCCCCAAACAAAGAGCTGCTGGTTATGACGGATTCTCTGTCTCTTGATGCCTCCAAGTTGCAACTGTATGCAAGAAGTAAAATTTGTGGTGGGCTGAAGCCTATCTGGTGCCATAGAGGAACATTTGGGTAAAATTTAAGGGTGCTTGGACTAAATGATGTTACCACCTCCTCTGCCTTTAAGCTGTGTGAGTCACTGTGTTACAGTTAGGAAATTGCTTCACTTCTATGCCTTAATTTGCCAATTCATTTTAAAACAGAAAGATGCCGACCTCATTTGGCTGCTGTGGTGCTTAATTCCTCATTATAAAGTACTTTGAGGTCCCTCGCTGAATGAATCCAGAGAAGCACAGTGTTTGCATACTCACCAAAAAAAGGACTTCAGAGAAGATTTATTCATGCTCTGTTCTGTGCTGAGTTTCAGTGTCATGGGAAATTTGGGCATGTTAACGACTTACTTTCTTTATACAGGCATTGATATCCATTTTGTTCATGTGAAGCCTCCTCATCTGCCTGAAGGCCAGTCTGCGAAGCCACTGTTAATGGTTCATGGCTGGCCTGGCTCCTTCTATGAGTTTTACAAAATCATCCCTCTCCTGACGGATCCTGCCAGCCACGGCCTCAGTGATGATCATGTTTTTGAAGTCATTTGTCCATCTGTCCCTGGTTATGGCTTCTCAGAAGCACCCCACAAAAAAGGTACAATCTGTGAGAAGAAACTGAGCATAAGCCTAGTATCACAGGGAGATAAATCCCATTAGCAGAACAGTAACTCCTGGCACTTGTTTTTTCCCAGTCTAGAAACAAAGTGTACCCTGTGGGAAGAGGGAGATAAGAGTGTGATGTCAGGTGACATCACTACTTAGTTTCAGGGGCACCATACAGATAATGTACAAAGAACTATAAAAAGTTATGAAGTGAAAACTCATGAATTGAAATGGATTCAATGAATTGTGTGGGGGTGAGCAGGCAGAGTAAATTTAATTTGCTACTGTTCCTCTTGGGTGTTTGGAATCCATATTCAACAGCATTGTACAGGTAGGTGAGAAGCAAGGGTTGAAACAAATCAATTCATGTATTTACATGGTAGGTTGCAGCCAAATGCCTGCTTGTTCAGCTTGTGCTCTGGTTTATACAAACATAAGCTGCGGCTAATTGGAGCAAGGTAGTATTTAAAGTGAAGCTGAGGTTAGCATTTAGATATGTGTGCAGGTGAATGATGTGGGGAAGGCTGGTTTTCTCTGCTTCCTTGGTTATGATTTATATAGTCACCATTTAGCAGAGAAGTGCATTACTTGTGGCAACTTCAAGCTTTTAGTCATTAAGATGAGACTGCTCACTGTACAGAAAATGGGAACACATTCCTTGGGCAGCACTCACTGACAGGGCTCCGCGGGAATATGATTACAGCTTAAAGAAGTCTAGGAACCCCTTGGTGTGGCAGTTGGTGGGGTTAGGAGAACACGAGTCTGCAACAAAGGCCTTGCGGTTTCTGCTTGTTCCCTAGACCTTGCTGTTAGATGGGTAAGGAAAACAAGACTGAACTTAAACTTTGTATTTGAAGAATAAATGCTGCACAGGCAGAAGCATAGCTGGAATTGGTGAAACAGTGTTGTTTTTTTTTAACACAGACTTCAATTCTGTAAGTGCTGCTTCTGTTTTCTATGAACTGATGCTCAGACTGGGATTCAACGAGTTCTACACACAAGGAGGTGACTGGGGCTGGCTCATCTGCACCAATCTAGCCCAGATAGCTCCCAAGTGAGTACCCTGCTGGGCAGTGCTGCATGATAGACATGCAGAGCTGCTTTATTCTTTGAATAGCTACTTCTTGTGCACTTGAGAGCTCCTGTCCAAGTCCTCACCTGTAATTTCCATCTTCAGTGCTCAGAGTTAAGCAGTGATCCAAAATTACATACCTTAGTTTACATTGTACACCTGTTCTTTCAACCAGTAGTACAGTAGTTTTGCAATGGCCCCGCTGGGTCTGGAGTGGGATAAGTACTTGTGATAGAAGGAGGATTTGTGGCTTAGTGCACAGAAGTGCGTGCTGATTAGTGACAGTTGCCCCTTTGACCTGTCATTTTGGGGTGAAAAGCCACATTACAAAGTACAGACAAGGACATGCTGTAATTAGCAGGTTGGAATTTAAGTACCTATTAAGTGTCAGTGTTTGGTAATAACATTTTAAATATAACAACTTTGAATCACATTTTACTGCTGTTAATTTATGGGGACCTTTTCTGCTTTTCTTTTCAGCCATGTGAAAGGTCTCCATTTAAATCTCGCCTCAGTTTCCAATCTAGGGTTTACTCACCTGCTTTCCATCCTGCTGGGCCGCTATCTTCCAGGGCTGTTCGGTTTCCAGGATGAAGATGTCAGGCGGATGTTTCCCTTCTTACAGAAGGGAGTCTACAGGTTCTTGATGGAGTCTGGCTATGCTCACATACAGGCTACAAAGCCTGATACTGTTGGTAAGACAAAAACCCCTTCTGAGCTCAGAATCTGGTCATTTCATAGAAACCAAACATAGTGCTTAAAGTATGCAGAAAATCAGGTTTTGTCAGGGAAGCTGAAGTAGGAGGTTTGAGGGTTTAAAGGGCAGGCTCCTTTTCTGTATCCAAGTCAGAGAAGGTCGCATGGGGGTATATGGCGTTGCACTTGCTTTTGAATGCAGAAGGAAGTAAATCTGCATCACAGAACTGAGCGTGCTCTAAGTGCCACTGACCTCATTTTTAGTTTTCATTAATAAAAGTTTATTTAATACTTTTCCACTTCTGCTATCACTGGGGACTGTAATTCTAGTTCAGATGCAGTATACTTCACAGAGAATGGATCACATTCAAATGATCCATTGTAATATTTGATTTGGTATCATTATGATGGGGCCTACAAGGATGCAAGAGAGGGACTGTAGTGACAGGACAAGGGGTAATGGGTTCAAACTAAAACAGGGATAGTTCAGGCTACATTTAAGGAAGAATTTCTTCACTGTGAGGGTGGTGAGGCACTGAAACAGGTTGCCCAAAGAAGTGATGAGTGCTCCATCCCTGGCAGTGTTCAAGGCCAGGCTGGACAGAGCCTTGGGTGACACTGTCTTGTGCGAGGCATCCCTGCCTATGGCAGGCAGTTGGAACTGGATGATCATAAGGTTCTTTCCAACCCAAACCGGTCTATGTAAAATACAAGAAGCTTTAACTTTAGCTGTCTCAGCACACAATGTAGCTTCTTTATAGGGATAAGTGATACCTGAAAAGTAAGATCAAATTTAATTTTCAATCACTTGCAGACTTTCAAGGTGTACCTATGAATGTGCTATCTAGATAAGCTAATCACTCAGATTGCTTAACTGCTTAAGTATCTGAGTTTCAAGTGTTTCTATTTTAAAAACATCCTTTGCAACTGAATTGGACATACTGAATATATTTTAATTTAGAGCAGCAGCAGTTTGTGGATTTTATTAAGAACAAGCTAAGGAAAGTATTTCTTAATGTTTTTCTACAGCTTACCTGCAGAAGCTCGTATGTTCTTAAAATGTGTAGGCAAAATGGGAATTTAGTTGATTTTAAGTAGTTTTGCTTGAGTTTTGTTTTCTAAAAATTACTGGTCTCTAATTGTGTTTGTGCTTTAAGAAAAGATGGGAAGCTGGTAGCTGGACAGTGCCAAGCCATGTGCCTTCTGCCGTGGTTTCCTGTTTGACTCTTGTTCCTACCAGTAATATGCCGTCTGTCAGAGTGGACTGTGCTGACTGGGAACCAGGAGCCTCATGTTTTGGGAGCTGGAGCATTCCTGCAATTCTGAGGACAAAGAGGAGAGGAGCATGGCAGGTGGCAGGTTCCCACAGGGAGAAAAACACTCTGAAGAAGGGAACATAAGGCAGCTTGAAGAAGCACAGCCATGGAGGCTACCACAGTCAGGAAGTTTTCCGGTAGTACAGGGCTATCTTGCTAGCTGTTGTAGGCAAGGAAGTTGTCTCTGGCTATTGAGATAGCCAGATACAGATATACACATAGTGTGTATGTATTAAACACACATTGTGCTTCGTAATACTGTACTCTTGATTGCCTCAGAGCTGGCTTTTCATCAAACTGTCTTGCATGGATTTGATTTTACACATACTTTGGGAAACCTGCATGGAGCATGGATTTGTTTTCAACTGGCTGGAATAGGCAGTGCCTGTATTCCAAGTACTGAGGTTTACTGTGTAAACAGATGTACCCTTCTTTGCTCACAATACGTACATGAGAACAGGCTATTTCTTGTCTAGCAGGTCAATACAGCTTTTCTAAACACTTGGTATTTCAGTTATCAGTATTAGTTGTTTGACAACTGAAATTCAACTATCATGTTTAAATAGCAGTTACTGCTGAAATTATGCTCACTGTAGCACTAGGCATCTTTGAGGAAGGCGGGGTTGCATGGGTGGAACTTAAATATATTGCTGCTCCTTCGGAAAAACTTTTTCTAAGGCTTTTCCTAGCAGCCCAGACAGTTTATGGTCCCTGTATTTCACAGCACTAGGATTAGCAAAGTTCCAGGTTGCAGGTGTGTGTTTTCTGTCCAAGCAAAACAAACTATAAAAAGTATATTACGCCTTGTTATACATGAAGGCAGTTGGCGGTTGTTAATTCAGAAGATGGACCTATTAGCAAAGCTTTGCTCTTCCTTAATGACTTTCTAATAATCCTTAAAACGTTTTTGCTGTTAGATAATGTTGCAGATTCTCCCTGTCGTGTGTAGGCATGTGGGGTTTGGCCCTGCAATGCTGTTTAATACATGACAACTTCCAGATTAATGGAAGCAAACCCTACTTGGCACACAGTCCTTAATCGTATTAGCTTACAAGGGGTGGGGAGGAAAAAAGCCAGCAGAAATCCAATACTGTTACATCAGTTCAAAAAACATATGGTGTGAGCTAATGTGGAGCCTGTTGGTTTGCAGATACTATCAGTTTATGAATCAATAATAAATAGCTCCAACTTGTTCTGCTGTATTTATTTAGGAGTACAGCTGCTGGAACAGCTTTGTAAAGTTATCTACCCTGCATTACAGCTCCTTTAACAGTCTGAGTTCAGTAGTAAGTTGTCACAATCCTAGTGAAATTTTCCTCCTTTTCAGGCTGTGGTTTGAATGACTCTCCTATAGGACTGGCTGCGTACATCTTGGAGAAGTTTTCTACATGGACTGATCCAGAATTCCGTAGTTTAGAGGATGGAGGACTAGAAAGGTAAGCGATTCCTCCTATGGCACTTTGGACAAGGTGATGGAGCTGCAGCCAAAAAAGTTGGTCTGAACTGATCACCTCCCATCTCATAGGGAGCCTGTAGAGACCACAAGTGGTGCAGTGCTGTGCCACAGCATGCAGAAAAGCAAACAGACAATGAAGGCTGAGGTACTCTCTTCCCATTTTGATCTCCTAGAAGAGAGAACTGCAGCTTCCAGGTACTGAAAACTGACTTAGGTGGAAGAATCTCATTAGGACAGAAAACCAAAATTTCAATTCTACATTAAGAGGCTGGGAAACAGAACTTAGACTCATTTTAATACTAAAACTTAACACTCCATGAATTTGCTTTAGATTCATTCATATGGGCTTCATCTACCCACTGTCTGCTAATAAAGGATCATTCTTGGTGTGCAAGAGATGACTTTGAAGATTGCTGGGTACCTGGCAGTAATGGAGTAAAGGGGCACGTTATGAAAATGACCAGTGACTTATTCAATGGATTTGAACAGAAAGTTTGCACTGCATACAGCTAATTTGATATGAAACACACTCTGTTTACAGTACATGTTGTGATGGCTCTACTGAAAGCTCATGGTATCATTTCACATTATGAACAGTAACTGTCACAAGCTGTTTCACGTGCTTGTCTGCTCCTACTCTCCTAGTCTATGGAAAGTACAGTGCTTGTACCAAGTTTGCCTTCCAAGTAGGAGTTAAGATGTCACTTCCCAGTGTGTCTGAAAGCCTTTAATGTACCTGAATGTTAACATCAGTGACAGGCAGAGGGGAGCAGCTTCACCTCTCAACTCTCTTCTTAACCAAGTTAACTATTTTTTCCTGAAACATTTTTTCTTGCAACTAAACTAAAGTCAAGTTCCTCTACAATAATGGTATTCAGTTCTAACTAATCAATCTCTGGACTTACCTATTCAGGAAGTTTAACCTGGATGATCTGCTCACCAATATCATGATCTATTGGGTGTCAGGCTGTATAGTCTCCTCCATGCGTTTCTACAAGGAAAACCTGCAGAAGTGGATAGGTACACAGAAACATGAAAGGTAAGTGTTCCGGTTGCACACAGGTTGCTTATGCCTTATGGCTGCTGCAAGTTTCTGAATGCTGAGGGAAAGCACTGCTGTATCACATTGTTCCTCTGCAGGACAGGTTGTTAGGTATACCATGTTGTGTCTGGAAAACACAGTAGTTAGGTAAGAATCCTGAACCATCAGTAAGGAGATGCGACTGGAGGCCCTGCTTGAAGACCTCCCATTCTTGGTGTATCCAGCTGGGGAAAAGTGCCTGTGACTGAGGCACACAGTTTTGTTTATAGCTTATCTGGGTGGTAGTTCTAGGACTTTTCTGGATGCAGTTTGCCTGTTTCTTTAAAAGATTTAAGTCCTTTGGAAGCAACTTCAGTGTACTGACAGACTGCATAATTTGGAAGTCACTAAGGCTGATGTTCCTGCTGTGCTTAAAACAGGAGCTTGGTTGCATATACTTGTTGTCAGCTTGAGTATCAGGAAAGGCTTAAACCTGCCCTTAGGTATCTGCAACCACAGCTCAGTGCTGTGGTATTTCACTGTGAAATGATGCTCCCAGGAAAGTGACTTGGTTCTTGTAGCAAGTACACAGTGAGCAGTATCCTGTTCCAGTTCTGCCTACATGAGATCGCTATATGAACTTGTGTGTGCCCAGAGGAGTCTCAAAGACCTATGTAAAATCAGGCACTCCTTTCTGAGGCTTCCAGTGGTTATGTGCCCAACACTTCTTTTATCTAAACTTTAAGATGTGTCTCTTCTGACAGTGCAGCTTGAGTGTATGGGATATTTAAATCTAGCAATGTTCTGTTTATAACAAGCATGGATGGTTCAAATTTCTAAGATACTTTTCTCCTCAAATCCAGCTGCTTTCCATCACTTAATAACATGCATAATGTTGTGTAGAGTGCCTTCACACTAGTTAAAAGCAAGAGCCACTTTACAAGGTGAAGTCTCTCATTCAGAAATGTTTCCTCTGAACTAGTCTTGATTTACTGTTATTCCTCCCCTCTCCTTTCCTTTTGCAGCAGTTCAGGATAACTCTTCCTCTCCCTATCATGTGGTTGTCAACATGTTCTACTTGTAACCTTCACTGTAGATCTCTCTCCCTTAAAATTGTGTGCTTTCCCCTCAATACATGACTCTTGAGCCTTAAGGAAACTTGATCCTCCCCCTCCTCCTGGGGTTCTCTTCTCCATTCCCATGCTTTTAACTCCCATGCCCTGGGTCTCTTGCAAAATGGCCTTAATATCAATGTATGGATTTTCATTTTTTTCCTCAGGAAATGTTGCCTTCAAATATGGGATGTGGACATCAAATTTTAATTACCTAACAGCAGTGTGCCCAACTGTTTTAAGAACAGCACTTCCTTATGACTTTCCATTTCTTGCAGAGTTAAGTGTTTGAAAGATTAAACCAATTCTCTCTCCTCTCTCAGGCTCACAGTACAAGTACCTACTGGCATTGCCTCCTTCCCTAATGAAATCATGCACACGCCCCAGGCTTGGGCTCAGAAGAAATACACCAACATCATTTCCTTCCATTTCATGACTCGAGGTGGCCACTTTGCAGCTTTGGAGGAACCTGAACTTCTTGCTGAAGATATTCTGCAATTTGTTGGGAAAGTAGAGAAGGAGCAACTCTGGAGAAAGAAAGAGTAACTCAGCTGACAAACAGCAGGGTAACTGCTTATAGCTTAACACATCTACAAGCCTTACTAAGTACTGTAATCCATGTAATTACATCTTAGTCTTGACCATATGTGAGAGGACAGCAAGAACTGTGCAGTATATATCAATGAGATAATGCCATGGAGACCTATTGATTGTGGGTTGGGTCTCTTTGTTCAGCTAAGCTGAGACAGTAGCATGAAGATCACTTGGTTATCCTTTCCCCCAAGCAGACTTCTAAAATCTGTTCTGTAGTATTCCTGACCCTTGCTTTGAAATTGAAAAATACTTTAAACATCAGAATTAACTAATCAAGAGTTTATTAAAGTTTTTTTTTTTCATGGCAGCAGTAAAACTTGAGTTGGTGTAGGTGTGCAGTTCCTCACACAAAGAATGGGAACAGCAAGACCTGACTTGTGTGAATACAGGGGTTAGTCAGCATCGATGATCTGCAAAACCCTTACACTAGCCAGCTGGCTACTGCTGGCTGCCCTTCCCACCCAGCCTGGGCTGTTGAGCAGCTTCCTGGCTGGGAGGAAGCTCTGCTCCTCTCTGCCTGGTTCCTGGTACAGCAGTGTGTGAAACACACCAGCTCAGACCAGACGGAGAGACTGGGTCTGCGTAAGTGTAGCCCAAGCTCCCTCTGCATTGAATTTGTACTCTTAACCAAAATCATGGCCCTGGACAGGCTCAAGACACCGTGGCTTTGCATTGCTGCTGCAGAGGACTGTAAATGCCTCTTCCTAAAGAATAAAAGTGTGATTAATTAAAAATAAAAACCCTGCATTAACATTTTGAATAACACCTGTATGCTTCTCTTAGATACTGTAATAGCTGAGATTTTGCTTGGTGACAGCAGAGAAGCACCAGTTCAGATCCTCTGTACTGCATCTGTTACAAAAGGTCAGATTGAAGGCAAACTGCTCAAGGAAAATTGCATTTGAAGGGCTGCATGTTTTTGCCAGCAACAGTCCCTAGTGTGAGCAGTTGAGCTTAAAACACTCTCAAACTGTATCCACATGATGGATTTCAGTAAGGTTTTGTTCTCCATTCACTGCTGACATACTTTCATACCTCTGCAAGCACAGGGAAATCTAATCCACCACTAACACTTGCACGGATTAGTATCATTTCACAATATTAATTGAAATGGAAGCTGTTAAGTAAGAGACACTCCACCAGAGCCCTGCTCCATCCCACAGGGCTTTATGCTCAAGAATACCATGGGGCTTGTTTCACAGAAGGCAAGTCAATGTTCCTGCTGGCACATTTGAATCTTGGTGCTAAAAGCCACCTGATATCCCATGACAGAAAATCATCTGGGCACAGGGGTGGCAGCCCAGCCCAGATCAGTTTCTAAGCAGAGCCTGGGACCTCCAGCCCCTCTTTCCTCTCTGCCTCCTGGGCTTCTGTCCCTGGGCACCAGCAACGGAAGGCGCAGCAGCTCTGTTACCTCAGCCCTTCAAGCTGTACTTGAGTTCTGTAGGACAGCTAACTGCTTCCACATTAGCAGTGAGCACTAATTCCACACTTACTTCTAAATGCTTTCATTAGTCATAATTCGTGTTCCCATTTGCAAAATACTGTGTGGTACAGACAGGAATAAAATACATAATCATTCACTTCATCTAAAATAGGCTCTTCCCAGAGAAAACTATCCCTGCACTTGTTTTAGGTGCAGTATGTTAACATTGCTTATTCAGGAGGAGTCAGCTCACCTCTGACAGCAGCAGCTGTTCACAGGCACCACTCTGCTCTTTCTTGTACCAGTCTGATCTCTGGCCACTTGCTTTTGCCTTACTTCTGTCTCTGGTGTGGCCTTATATTTGAGAGCTAGAGCTCATTCTCTCTGATCTTCAGTACACAGATGGAAATCTGCTGTGGTGCTGGGGAACACTGCCATACACTGACAGAACCCAGCACGGCCGCAGGGACTGCTCAGTCACAGCACAGATCGAGTCAGGGAAGACAGTTTGCTACATTATCTGTGCCAACCAGTTTTTCAGATGTGAGTAGAAGGCCTGAAGCATTTTCCCTCTACCTTCTGGAGCAGGTCTGCTCGAAGGGGCCCAGCCTTGATGAAAGGAGGAACATCACGGCTCTGTTTTGTGATCTTACATTACAGCAGCTCATGCAGGCTCGGGCACCAGTAAGACTGGACAGAACACAACCACCTTTCTATTTTTAAATACGCCTCTCGGCACTCAGCAATCCAAGACAGTGATAACGAACAGAGGCAGTAAAGGAGTACATCCTCACCCTTCTCTGCATGCCAGGTCAGCATCCTTCAGCCTACCACAAACACGAGCCATCCACATTGTCAGTTCTACTGAGGATAGAAGATAGGCACCGAGGCACGAAATCCAGCACAAAGATGGGTTTTTCTGTCTGAAAGAGACAGAAAAAATCTGGCCCTAGAAGCTTAAAAACTATGAGACACCTGTTCTATAGGAGAGGTTACCCTCATGTCACACTTCTCAAACCTTAAGCCCACAGCAAACAGTAGCTGTTGTTCAGCACCTACTTATCTACACTTAAAGATACAATGATTGACTGAAATGCTATGACAGTGTGAAAAAGCATAAAACTGGCCATGGGCCAGCTGTGAAATCTGCTGTGAATTCCCTTCCCCTTGTTCAAAGCAATCACCTGTTTTCAGCAAAAGGCACCCAATCCCACTGCTTGCAGCACAAGCTTTAGTGCTAATGAAGTGTTTGTAGGCTAACCATGGCATCTGCATCTCCTCCTGCAAGGAGCAACTCCCCCATGAGCCCAAGATTTGGAATGATAGCCATCCTGAGTGAATCCAGACTCACTTCTGATACACTCCAGCACTTGGAGGATGTCCAAACTGTTAGCTGCAATACTACCATGAGCAGTGTAGAAGTCAGATAATCAGGAATTTTTACCATTTCTGTTAGTTAGTAACTGCATATCAGATTACTGCAGTAGTAATCAGCAGAAAGAAGGGACTCTGCTCCATTCTACTTGTTCTTACCAAAGTGAGCCACCCGAGTACCTGCCATTCAGACAGCAAGTATCCTCTAGTAAGGCCAGATGCACTGCTGTTGGGCTGGCTGAGCTGTTCCTTAGGAATAAGGCTCTTTGGAATAGTAACTTCAGCCTTCAGGAGAACCCGGTGGTGTTATGATGCTAGAAATATTTTGCTTTGCCCCAGAGCCATTTCATGGTGAAGTGTCTGTTTCCAGACCAAAGCTGCCCCAAAGACTCAGTTCAAAGAAACTGCTTTCTTAAAAGCTGCTATCCTTAAGTTGCTCCAAAACACGCATTTATCCCACGCCAAAACCAGAAGTAGCTGACCTAAGCCCTGCTTTGTAATTAGACAGTTACAGCCCACGAGGAGGCTGAATAAGTGGTTCAGAACCATGGGCATGCCACTGAAAATAAACAGATCTTACACGCTGCTCACCTCTTTCCTCCTCCTGTCTTTCTCATCCTTCCCAACTGAAGTACTTGGGTAAGTATCTGTTTCTGGTATGGAAAAACACCAGTAAGGTCATCATCATCTCATACAGCCCAGCTAAAACGAATCTGACTTCTGATGTGTAAACTACAAACCATGAAGTCTGAGAAATCCAAGCTGTTACATGTGGCCCTTGGACATCTTGTACAACTAAATGACAAGATTTCATGTACATGAAACAAAAAAGTCAGGCATTACTCAGATTATGAATGAAAAAATATGACTGGAAATCACACTTTCGTATGAAAAAGGAAGTTAAACCATCATTCAGTGAAAAACAGAATCTGTTAAGTACAGAGTTAGATCTAGATCTGTAAGGGCACCGCTCATCACCACTGAGTCAGCTAGAACTGCTTGGGGGCAGGAGCTGATATATATGTTCTGTTTTACAGCAGGTGCAATACATAATACGCAGTCGATGAATATACATTTTTGTCTGAATGAGGAATGGAAGGAGCCTTCTGGATACAGTGGGAAGAGACAAGGAATAAATCCATATTGATTTCAGGGTAACTTATTTTAACACACTGAGAAATGATGCCACTTGTTTTACTTGCTGTAATAGCACTTTAAGTAACATAACTCAGACTAAAACTGTCTTGCTTAGGATTAGCTTTCTTTCATGAAATAAATACCCTCTGCAGTGCCAGACAGCCCTGATGGTGTTATGGCAATGCTGCTAGAAGAATTAGCCCCTTTACAATTAATTGTCAGTTGTCTTCTGGAAAGCAGCATTTACAAACAGATCTGTGCTGAGTGACAGCTCTTTCCTCTTGCTAGATGTAGTCCAAACATCTGTCTTCAAAATACCTTCCTGACCAGATCTGGAAACATTAAGGATGCTCAAGCTCTGCCCGTGTTTAGTAACTGAATGTCTGCAGTTTTGGGGATAGGATGAGCAACAAATGAGATTTAAGTGATGCCTTTCCAGCTTCTTAAATGAAAGACAACCACCTTTGTAACAAAGGTTCAAACCACTGCAGATGATCAGCGCAGAGGAGGTACAGCACAGAGAAAAGAACAGAAACCCAGAAAGACAAAACTAATCTCAACCACCAATACAACAAACGATACCAACACAACAAACTGACCTGTATGTGAAGACCGACTCAATGACTGTTTTAACAGCACAAAAGACGTGCAAGGAGGAAAACTGATGGCTCCACCTTGCCTGTGCTTCCCATCCCAGCAGCTGCAAGGGGCCCAAGCACCCTGTTTGCAAAGCCTTCTGCCCCTCGCTCTATCTACTCTGGGCCCAAGGAGGGCCAGGCCCTGGAGGTGAAAGAGAAACTGCACCCTCTGCTCCGAAGTTCCTCCCAGTCCCTGACTTGCCCCCCAACTGGTATCCACATCCAATGCAAAACCAGCTTGTGCCTGTCCTGCTGATAGGGGCTTCCTGGTAAATACCCATCCTTCCTTCCTAACACAGCCCACAGACTATTTGCTTAATTCCTTGTTATCCTCTAGACAGGAACGTGTGGATATGTCCCATCCCAAGGACTCCAGGTAAGCGACGAATATCACCATTTTCCTCTGCAGAGGAACATCTTAACCCAGCCAACGTTCTTCCCACTATGTCTGTATGGCATTCCTTGCTCAGTGTGATTTCCTGAGCTCCAACAGAGCCCAAGCAGTCCCACTCACTTTGGGACTTCAGCCATGCTCCTTCGTAGGATCTCACCTCTGCTCAGAGTGCGCCTACTAACCTTTCAGCTTCCACACATGGAGGGAAGTGTTAAGAGCAGCTTTATTTCCCAGCAGTTCTTAAGCTCTTTTGCAACCAAGCCTGCATTGTTAGGGTGGGTTTGTATGTAAATACACTTGTACTTCTTGAGTTCTAGAAATCCTTGTACAGCCTCAAGGGAACTAAGGATGCTACAATTCTCTCAACTTCACTGTGTCTTTTCCCTTTTGAAGATAAATAACAGAAATAATTCTTTAAATGATTCCTGTTAAAAGAGCACAACTGATTTATTCCTCAATTTTTGTCCTTCCCAACAGATTCTGATTTCTGGTCACAGAAGGGAATGAATTCTTCCTATTTTAGGATCAATTTTGAAGTTACAGATGTTAAATATAAAGGAATAAGAAGAAAACCCTACTCCATTCTATAGAGCTAGAACCCTGTCATAAAAGAATTCAATGCCTGCAACCAAATTATGGTACTTAGCAATTCTTCATATTATTTCCTTCTCCATTTTCCTTTGTGGAAATGGAGCTGCTGGTTTTATTTCTCTGTGTCTATAGATGGAGGGAAAAAAAATACTGATAATAATACTTAGGGAAAAATTATATAGAATTCAAACTAAGTTTTGACATGGAACATCTTCAACTGAAAGAAGCAACTTGATGCTTTCCATTTCAGGAGAGCAGGCTGTAATAAAGCTAATTGATCTGAAAAGCCATGTATAAAACACCACTAAATGCATGAAAGATTCATGCAGAAGGGAGGCGAGCTGTGTACAAAAATACATCTATCTTAGATTCCCTCTGCTCTCAGTCTTCCTGCAATGCAGCTTTTTATGTTAATAAACAGCTAAGAAGCACAGCAGAGAGATGCCTTTCAAAACCAGCCGCCGATTTCCATCAAACCTTCACCCTTTTGCAGCACTACATGAAAACTGGAGGTTCACAACCACACAGCAGTAATGGTAAGAGACAGACACAAGTTCTGGCTCCTGTTTTATTTAGGAGATAGCACACATTAGAGTGATACCCACATGTGATATGTGGACATATCACACGTAAGAGTTCTAGAACTCTATTTCAAACATCACTTTAGATAAGTGTCCTCATTAACTATTAACCAGCATTTAGCTAATCACTAAATAAAGCAGCAGATATAAAAATTCACCTTCTCTTCTTCACTATTTCCAGTCCCACCCATTCCCACCTGAATATCATGCACAGACCTGGTACAGAGTATTCAAGGATATCAGATCTTCTAACCACTGTCTTGTGACACGCTGGAAGATTAAGTATTTGAAGGCCCTAAAATGACATTATCATATCTGTATTATACTATATGTACCATGTATCTCTCACATCTCAGAGGAATGATTAAAGGAATGAAGCTCCAGAAGGCTGAAGACCACAAACGTACCAGTGAACATTTCCGAACTAGAACTTTAGTGGAAAGGGAACTCCATCCAGAAATGAAGCTGGAGATTTAGTTTGTTAAGTTAGTGATACTCTTACTTAACACACAGAATATTACTTTCCACTATGCATAAACCTTGGTCTTGAGGTGGGACTTTCAATCCATTCAAAAGGGAGAAGATCAGATGCATGTTACATTGGAACTCACCTAGGAAGGCAGGAAACAAACTGCTTCAGCAGAGAGCAAATCCCCCTCTAGTAATGGGGACTGCAGGCTCCTGGTTGGAAGAGATTAGTAATAGAGGCACACCAAGTAGGGAGAAGCACCTTTGTATGCTACAGCAGTCGATTTATGGGACCACATTTATCATTTGTTCAAAGGAACAGAAAGGTACTTATGGTACATGCAACAAAGACAGCTGATCTTGATATGCTTTCTCTCCCAGCAACAAATGCTTACAGACTGCTGACAAAGAACAAGTGAAGATAACCCAGGGGCTCTGTGTCTGACCACAAGACAGTTGGGAAGCTGCACTTGCTGCAGCCAAGATGCTATGGCCTAACCAACAGAACATCAGAAACAAAGCAAGAGCCAGGAGTTAACCCAAGAACCAAAAAATTAAAGGGAAGAATGCTCTGTTATAGTAACCCAGTCTCCAGTCTCTCCACTTTGTGTTTTCTTTTGTTCTGATCTGTCAGACAGCTGTCCTCAGAAAGAAAGAACAACTTCTGTACCTCTGAACTATCTGAAACAGGCACTCACAGCTGTTACAGACAGGTGACATGCAGAATCATTCGAGAGGCCTTGTCTAGATTAGAGAGAAGGAATTTGCAAGACCAATTGCAGAAGTTAAGCCATGTCCTCTTTGAAAGTTATGACCCTGCCCATCATTTGAAGTTGTGTATATCCTTGATTTTTTTGCAGTTTAGAGCAATAAAGTGTGTGTTTTCTCTGTACTTGATGGACTTCTGCTTGTGAGGCCCCAAATCTTCCTGTGCCTCTCACCTCACTTTTGCTAAGAGCCAGGAGAACAACTCTGTGGTCTGCTGCTTCTAGCACAATCCTACCTTCTTGAGAAACACACAAGGCTTCCAAATGCTAATAATGGACTATCTGTAGATCATACATGAGGAAGCTTCTAGCTGTGCTGCTACGATGCGTAAATGAGCAGAGCTGGAAATTGTATTTCTGTAAAGATACAGAACGTACAAAGAGACAGGAAGAACATGGTCAATGCTGTGCTGAAGCATTTAAAACCTTAGCCAGCTCAGAGTTCTACTTTTGGCTCAGAACATGGGAAAAGCCCAAAGGAAGACAGAGCATGAACATGTGCACCTAATGCAAACAAGAAACAGCAATCATTTGGGTGTTGAGGGTGTAATAGGGCTGGAGGTGAACCAGACTGGGCATGCATATAGAATAAGCTCTAACTGGCACAGAGCTGGATGTATCCAAACAAGCCAAAGGTTATTTTGGGTTTCAGCATACAATATAGCACTCTCTTCGCTATAGAAGAAAATCAGCTAGAGTGAAGTCTTTGCAGAGTGTACTAAAATGTACAATATCAAATGAGCTCTGTTCTTCAGCTTTTCAGAGCTGTCCCTTCAGTTGTGCTACAGAGAACCCCACCACAAACAACAGAATAAGGCTTACTTGTGCTTAATGGCCTTGTCCAGATTCCTATTCCACAGGAACACTGCTGGTGGAGGCTGCGAGAACACAAGTAAGGACCAAGTAAGGAGGGAAATGGGGGGAGTTGTTCCAATTGAGCAATGCAAGGCAAGCAGCAGGCACTGGATCTCAACAAATATGGCTTCTGGGGGCTACAGTCAGTACCTCCAGCTGGGCCATTTGCTCAGGCTTCCTGCCAGAAGATTTATAAAAAGAACAGTAAAGAATGTGCAATAGCTTTAAATATGAATTTCAAATACAGCACAGCCAATATCCACATTTGTTAAGGCTTCCATCCCTCAGCTTTTCTCTAAGGCTCAGCAAGGAATGCAAGGAGTTTCTCCTGCTGATCTAATTTTATCCTCTCAGAGACATCCACGAGCACGAAGGAATGAACTAGAGCCAGTGCAGTTCCTAATTACTTCCATGTCTCAGAGAAACCTAAAAGACAGTAGGGCAGCAAGCACAACACAGCTGATAAACCAGCCTCTAATTTGTGTGCTGCTATACATGGAGATCTTGTGATAATTTATGAACAGGTGATTCCAGCCTTTACTCTAACTAGTGCGTGTCCAAGTACTGCAGACATTTGTATACATTAACTGCAACAAAGAACAATGGCAAATGAGAATGGCCTGTTCACTTGTACATGACAAGTGAAAAATACAGGTGGTTTCTCCATCAGACACATGGACTGGTTCCTCACATACCAGCAGTGACTATTTAGCAGGAAGCACTTTCCATACTCTATACCTGAAGTGTGTTAGCATGACTGGAGGTGAGTTTATTCAAGTTCACAGAACAGCTCGCCCTGTCTGTACTGAACCTGTGCTGGTCACAAAGAGCTTCATTACTGACCCTGTGCTGGTCACAAGGAGCTTCATTACCGAGGTTCAGCAGCCTTCCAAGCACAAAAAAGGAAATCCAGTGAGCAAAAGTTTTCCTTGCTATGACAGGTAGAACCTCACTGAGTATCAAAAGTCACTTGTTTTGAACAAGTTATACCACAGAGCACAAAAATCCTGCAGAGCCAGCACTGTGAACAGGCCAAGTTTACAGGGAGCTGGATCATTTGATTCCTCAATGAGTATACACATAACATCCACTGCTTCTGCAGACACTTTTGTGAGATGGGTACTGAGCTAGAAACATGTTAGAACAACCACAGGCTTCTGATCTAATTAATACAACAGGCTCTGCCTCCTCCTTCCATCCTCACATCTGTATGAGACCCAGAGACAAGTGAAAAGCGTGGAGTTGGTTGGTTTTCTTTTTTCTTGGTTTACGTACCAATCTTAAGTGGCAATTTGTACCCAGGGTACACACCACCTCTAGTCATACCATGATCAATAAATCCCCCCCAACATTCAGTGTACAAACCACCTCTAATGATACCACAATTGCTGACATCAAAACACTCCCCACATACACATGCAACCCCCTGATTAAACTGCTACACTGAAGTGGCAACATAAAGAAGCTTATACAAAACCATGTGTCCCCCAAAGCACACAAGGCCTTTTAAACAGCATGTGTACCTTCTGCTAACAGGATGGGCTTCTCAGCCAGGTTTCGAAGCTCTGCAAGGTCCTTCTTGAAGCAGGGCAGATCTTCTGCTCAGCATTCATCCAGGGTGCTGGTCTCAGGAAGCTGGAGGCAGTCCTGCAAGACACTGAACATCTGCACACACTTATTTACGGCACAGGTTCTACTCCCATCTCAAGATGTTGCCGCTTTACAGACATGCTAGAAAAGGTCAAGTTTGGGAACTACGAGTTTAACAATGAGCAGGCAAACAGAGGGCTGGGGGGACGACAAAACCTTCTCCTACCCAAAGGTCACCAAGATGCATCCTCAAGAGAAATTTAAAAGGATTCAAATCTCTCATGGGACACACTGTCATTCTGAGCCTCATGACAGTGTCCTTTTGAACAGTTCAGCACACAGCACACCGTGAGGCAGGTAGCAAGAGAACTGTTTCAATACACAAAGAAAACATAAATTTCAGCCTGAAATTCCTGTGAGCTCAGTGCTTTATTGCTTCATGATTATTAGTTGCACTTTGACACACTGTACTTCGGAGTAAATCAGCACCTACTACACAATTTAAAATCTTAGTATCTTACAGCTCATATAGTCAGCACTACAGAGAGATCCCAGAGTTCTGTCATTCTGACCCAAGATTAAAAGCAAGATAAAAATATTACATCCTTTATTGTTGGCAGGTGAACTTTCACTGTGAAAGGCCCTTAAAAAGAGCGAACAGAAAGCAACAACGTAAACACCCTCCAAAAATGCATAAAACCAGTATCAGAAAAAGCACTCCCATTTCCATACCAGCCTCTTTGCTTTGGTACTTTTAGTACCCGAGTGCACAGTAACCCACTCAGTGCACACTGAATAACTCCCTCATCTCTTTTAAGGGAAAAGAGTAACATGGTCAAGTCTACACTGACTACTTTGGGTGATGAGAGACTCCCACACACCATCCTCATACCCATGCAAACAGCGTTTTCATCAACAGTGACACTGCCTGAGGATTTAATGCATCCCAAGAGGTTTATAAATACTTTTCTCTTTTAAAGCAACAATTATTTCAAATAAATAAATTACAGCTGCATTTGCTTTGGTGACCAATTATTTATATGCAGCGTAAGTTATCTTCGTAAGGCAAATGATGAGATAGCGTAAGTGAAGTCCCTGAGGATCAGCATCCCTGTGTTCAACAGGTTTGTTTCCCAATGTGCACAGACAGCCTGGAAAACAAACAGTCCCAAGGCATTTGCTTTATAATCTCCAAGCACAGCTGCAGACCGCACAAGGAATTATTTCTGTACCTCTTCAGCAGGCAAGTGTATGCCAATAAAACAGAATACTTAGTAGACGGTGAGAATTAGTTCTCCTAAACCTGGACCAAGTGCTCCACCTTGTGTTAGTCCCCGGCATTCAAATCGAACTTCTTGATGCCTGCTCCGTAACTGCAGGTCCAGCAGAATAGCTTAGGATCCCTTCTGCCTGTGAGGAAGTGTTGTCCATGGTGCCATATGACTGCTGCTCCTTATGGGCAAGCACCGTCCTTTCTGTAGGATGAGGATGCAAGACTTGGGGCACGTACATCTGAAATGACAAGCAATAAGGACTTCCCTAGACTCTTAAAGTATGCTGTTGGGATAATCCATCGAGCATACTTTTTCCCCTTGGAACTCTTCATTCATTTCCTTTCTTTCCCTTAACACATAAGGCCTTCTTCACCCTAACAGAAGCTTTCTGGTGCAACTCTCACCTGTACTTGTAGACTGTTGCACAAACAACACAGACAGATTTCTATCTGAGCCTTGCATACATTTTAGTGATGTGGCAGATAAGACATGCTACACGTCACCACTTCCAAAGTCACAAAGCTGTGGCAACTGACTGCAGATGTGCAGATGCAAGGATCTGCCTCATGTAAGGCCCAGAACACAGCATACAGAGCTGCTTAAAGCATTGTCTCAGCTACACCAAACACATCAGCCAAGGATACTTCTGGACCACCACCTGGGAACAGTCAAGAAGCTCAGCGGCAGAACTCTGGTCCCACAATGAAAGTCCCAGAGTCCATTCAGGTTAATACATCTTACACAAGCTCTCTGGTTAGCAGGGTGAGAAATACAGGTTTTCTAGGAAGCATAAAGAGATATTATTAACTCTTCTTACAGAAGATGTGGTGATGGTCGGTACATCAGTGTCGTTTCCTCTTTCACCTTGTGTGTCTTCTACCTGTAACCAGTAACAGGTGGGGAAAGGAAGGGAGGCAATAAGTCAAAGCAAGATACGGAGATGGTAGGAGCCCCAAAACCTGCAGATCTCTCTTCCCATCCTCTTGCATACTTCTTCCATACAGCTCTTCCCTCCCAAATTCAGTTCCTGCTAATGCTGTGCCAAACGACCTACCTCTACTATCAGCCCTCTTTGCCATCTTATTGGTATGAACCTTTGTGAATACATTGCTAGTGAGAAGGCAGAAAGCACCCAGCAGGAATAGCTGGTGCTACATCAAGCATATAGGTAGATGCTGAAAGGTGTCAGGTATCTATCACCTACCTTGTAATTCAGTGGGCTCAGGTACTTGAAACAGCCAAAACAAGTATAAGCCAAGCAAATAACAATTGTGATGTTGACAACTAGGAAGGTAAACATGGTTGTAGGTGCTTTAAAGCCTAGAAAAATATCCAGAAAATACAATATAAAAACACATGACAAAAAATAACCAAACTAAACCCAACAAAACTTTAGCCTCCTCATTTTCAGAGGCCAAGAAAGGCAGCTGCAACACTTGAAAGAGAAACAAAACTCAGAGTAGCTCTTCTCCTTCCTCAGTCTATTGACCTGTGAAATGTCACACATAGAGTCCATTTATTAATTATTATGATGGCACCAAACTGGATGGCTTGTAAGTAACCCAAAGGATAGGAAATATTTACTAGTTGAGGGTATCCCTGCCCGTGGCAGGAGGCTGAAATTAGATGAGCTTTAAGGTCCCTTCCAACCTGAACTATTCTGTGATTCTATGAAATAACTACGATTTGGAATGAAATATGAAACATAGACATGAGGGATAAGAAGCCTGTAGAATTGCAGAATACAGGTGATGATTATAAGCTGGAAAGCAGTCAATAGTGTGATGCTATCATAAAACATGGGCAGGAAATGGGGGGAAAAGGGGAGGAAACAAGTCTTAAGTACCTATACAAAATAGTTTAGTGCTACTAAGCCTTCAACTTCAGCAGCTTTGTCTGTGTAGGACACCACACCAATAAAATAGGGATGTAAAACAGGGAAGAATCTAAGGAAAAGGAACAAGAGAATAAACTGAGTAAACATGAACTAAACTGAAAGGCAAGCTTTTCTTTGAGGTGGGGACTCTGTGTGTGTGTATTGGATAAAACATTAATGAATGAGAAACAGTATTATCACTGTAGTCTGCAACCAGACTGAAATGTCCATACCAGGCAAACCATACAAAATCAATGACTAAGCAATCAAGCTTTACACACCACAACTGATTTATTTTGCAGATTAGGAAGCAGAGCACTCTTCCCCTTCCTTCCTTCTCTTTGGCACAAGAAGCAGCAGTGAAACCAATGGCTACGAAATCAAAATCTCAGGTTCCTACCTCTCAGACTCATACTATTTGGCTAGACTGCCTTATGCACTGACAAATCATTGAGCAACATCCTGAAAACAAGATCCTCTATAGTGACCAGCAATCCAGCCTGCATTTTCCATTACTAAGGTCCATCACAGATGATGGTTTTACCACAGCTGTAGAACAAAAAGGCCCAGTATAATAAAGATTCATTTTTTACTGTATCAGGATTTCCTTCGTAACAATTAAAGAGGCAGATCAACTGCTGTGTGTTTGAAATGATTTTTCTAAAGCATGTCTAGCAATTTTGCGGTTATTTTAAAGGGCACAGATTTGTAGGTCTTCCTGGTTACAAAGAATCTCTCAAAACAAGGGGAAAAAACAAGCTCTCAAACATACAAGTAATGCAGGGACATCTGCCCAAACCCAAGGACAGCCTGAAGCAACAGCTTTGAATGCGTCTTACCTCCACAAGGAGCTATCTCTAATGTTAGACAAGAGTCTGCCAACATTATCTGTTTCACTACTGGTATACTAGCAAAACACAATGCATAGTCAACCATTTGTCATCACTGATGAGAAATCAAAGATGAAAATCCAGTCAGACAGCAAGAGCTTCCTTCCCAAGAAGGGAAACTCAATTCCTTCTAGCATCACTGGCATCCCTGTTCCGTGCTAAATGCTTCCTCCTGTTTCATGGATAAAAAGCCGTAAGCTATCACCTACCTTTTCTGATGTCAAAGCTACTAGTGCATCACAGTCAATATAATCAATGTCAAGTGTTTGCAAGATACAGAACATCCCTATTTTTACAATAAATTACACATAAAACATGGGTTTTATGTTACAACATGGGGAGGAGAGTCACCACTTCACTGCAGTCTGCCATGTGAAGCTTAATGGCTGATGGCAAACACGGATCTTCTAAGCATTAGCCAAAATTTCAGCATTTTAGGCTTTTTCTAATGCCAGCTGTACCATAGAGGCAGTAGCCAAGTCACCCAGGCAAATTAAACTTATACACAGGCTACACCAAATGCAGGTAGTGAAAACAGAGGCCATCTTACTAGAAACAGCTAACTGAATTGATTTTGGGTTGGGTTTTTTTATGGTCACTTCACAGCCCAAATGGCCAAATCAAACTCTCCAGATTTAGGCAATATAAAGCTCCATGCTAACAGTTTGGAGTGGACATTATCAGTCACCTCCATCAGAGTATCTTATATTCTGTAAGCTGCAAATGTTGGATAATTCTGTGCCACCGGTAACCACTATGAGTTCCCATTTATTAAAACAAGAAGAAAAGCCCACAAAGCCTCTGAAACTTCACACATAATTCAGATAAGCTGGCAAGAAAGCTGGGATCAGCTCCTGCACGGAAACAGGTAATACTTACCTAGCCGCAAAAAGGAGAAAAAATAGAGCCAGAAAAGGCAGAGAATTGGGGCAGCAAGGGCCTGATTCACAGCTGCAAAGTGCATCTTCTTCTCCAGCTTGGCAGGCAGATACGCATAGTAAAGGTTGTAACGATCAACCATGTGCTTCAGGAGTATGTATATCAAACCTGGAAGGAAAAAAAGGAGAGCCAAGGAGAGGCTGTGAAAGAAGCCTAGATAAAAAGCAGCAGAAGACTTGGTAAAAGAAGACTTGATAAAAACCTCACTACTGGAGGAGTGAGCTCCAGATGTCAGTCACTAACCAAGTGACTGAAATCTAGGTATCAATGGTGGATACAGACAAGTGGGGTACAGCTGCATGACAGCATCCTGCTCCTGAGGTTGTTGCACCCCCAGCCCAAGACCCCTGGGTGTCCCCATCTCTCCTCCTCTCCACATACTTCTCTGTGGCTTTACCTGTGCCCCCAGAGAGAACCCAGAGCTTCTTCCTAAGCCTGGCACATGAGGCTAAGCCAGTAGGGAAGACTTGGTAACTCCTCCACAACCGCACCAGTAAGCAAGAAAGGTCTAACAGTGGCTTCACATCTCCCCTTAGCTTTCAACAGATTCATGACTGGATTTCAAGTCAGCTATTTCTTATCCTAAAAGAAAGCCAGGTACTGCTGTGACAGCTATGAATTACAATAGCTCTGGTGTGCAACACTTTCAGATATTAACAACTGCACTTTGGGATTAGAAAGGGAAAATACCAACTCCATAAAATTATTTCAGTACTACTTGTGCCTGACAAACAGGTTTCCAGAGTGTAAATATCTGTAGCTGCTGAAATGATTCTTTATACATAATTCTTATGACAGTCCAGAAACTCTGTGAATGAAAGATGCAATAACATAAGATGTAGGTCATATCACAGTCACTAAAGATGGACAACTGTCCATGAGTTGTAGACAAGATTGCTAAGCTTCCTGCATACCCATACAGCATTTAGCAGCTGGTACAGGAAGAAGAAAGTAGTCCAGGCCAGACATATAGACAACTTAAGGCAAAAATGTTGCATTTTGCTCATGGGACAGAGATAAACCAACTGAAATAGAAAAAGGAGGTCTGTGACTCAGATGTGGAGACCTCCTCAGGGCCCAGTAGGACAGCAAGCTCCATCTACTCCACAGGGCAGCTGTATTCCATCCACATGCCCTGATCTCGTAGTGACCTGGTTCATTTTACACACATCATCCCAACTTTAGGATAAAACGCATTTCAAACGTATCAAAAGGATCTGGGGATCAAAATGTCTCAAGTTAGGCTGCTGAAGGTAGACTTCTGGGCTGGGTATCCTCTTGCAGCTTGCTTCTCCCAGCCTTCAAGAACCCAGAGATAAAGACAATGCCCTCATCTCCAAACCTACCTAAATTCCTACGTTTAACTATTAAAAAACAACACCAGAGCCAATACACTCAAACCTGAGAAAAAAAAGAATCTAACAGACTTTATGTATACTTTCAACTTCTAAAGCAGTGCAAGAGCTAAGTCAGTCACCATCTTCTGCCCTGTTTTTCCACAAGAAAGGAAGTCAGATTATTAGCATTTTAGCTGGAATAAGCATGCAGAACTGGGCCTTCCAGACCTCCCACATGCTTCCATCTTGCTCACACAGTACCCACAGCTCTCTGGAAAACTTACCAAATGGGACAATGATGGGACATGTAATGCTATAGGCCATGATGACAGTGAACACACACAACATCCAGGCATACATTGCTCCAAATTCATATTCAAATGCTTGTTGCTAGGAACAAAAACAAAACACTCAAAACTCTCATGTCATCTATCAATGTGTCAGGAGTTCAGAACATATTCACTGACACAGCATTCGCCTTCTCTTAATCTCTCTCCACGAGAGATCAGTGATTTCCCCAAGAGACATAAATGAGGTAATTACAGCAATGAAGTATTCTGTATTTTAAGCATCTGTACTCAAAAAAAATACACTGTTTCTTTCATAGCTTTAATAATTCCTCAGGGAATGTTTTAATCTACCAGGAGCAACCGCTTCAAAGCACAAGGCAGAAAACAATCATGCCAAACTTAGAGCCTCCATCTTGCTGCAGATTCCATTGAATCTGTACTGTTCCTTGTGTTGGCTTTCCTAGGAAAGCCCAAGGTATCAAAGCTTTGATGTGGTCAGTATTCCCACTTTTTCCTCTTGTGATGAGGAAAGCAATGTAAATAATTTCAACCACAGCAAGGGGTAATACATAACAGTTAACAGAAATGAGTATCTAAAAGAATCTTTTAAAAATGGAACCCACCCACCCATAAACAGAAGAACATGGGCAGCTATAGACAGGCTTAAGTTCTCATTTTAACACCTCTGATTTCAATTTGCGAGACAACACAACAGCTGCAAGTGAAAATCCACCACTTAAAATGGAATACAGAAAGTTAGTATACATCTTGCTAGGTGTATGTTCAGATTAGTGCAAGTTATACATGTCTGCAGCCTGACAGAAGGAACTAACTATACAGGTTGGAATTTCAAACCCCCTGAAATTCAGACTCTAAAATAATATCCTGTAATAATTATCCTATAAAATCCAAATCATAAAACTCTGACTTGGAGCTATGAAGAAAGTAATACCTGAAGTTCAGAGCTTGGCATTTGATTACTGACCATCTCTGACCTGAGTAAATACCCCCTCATTATCTGTGCTGCAAATGAAAGGAATATGAACTTGTCATGGATGAGTGAAACAAAGACCAAAAAACCAGCCCCAAAATGAGAGGAGATAATAGTTAATGGAGTGAAGGATGGATGCTCCCACTATTTCTGATAAGGATCAGTCATTTAACTGCCTCTTGCTAAAGAGGTGCTCTAATACCTGTTTAATGTTTTTCCTTTCTGCTGTGGACTTGGCCATTATCATACGTATGGTGTAAAGGATGAGGCCAGGCAGGCGCAGTAGCTCCATCCCATTGCCAACAAAAGCAGAAGCTATCACATAGTTCACAAAGAAGGCTCCCTGGTCAGGCAGAAAGACACATCTGCAAGGAAAGACATCAGACACCGACTTGAAAGCAGACAAGTAAATATAGCATATATACAATGGAGCCCTATTGCCTTTAGAAATCTCTTATGATTAGAAATGGCTAGAAGACTTCTGATATTTTAGTTGAAAAGGGTACTACATGGCTATGAATGCACTGAGTACACTGTACGAGCATGGCTGAGCTGCAGTTTGGATGAGGAATAAACTGTTTATAAAAAGACACAGCAGTCTGATGGGCGGCCTGATAGCAGACAAGAGCATCATTTGATGTCTGCAACCTGAGACAAGATAAGACTGCAACACAGTAATTATCTCCTAGCTGAGTAACTCCTAATTGTATTCTTGTTACTGATTTTGAAACATTTGGAAGCCTATGTCCTAATAATTGCATTCTATTCTTTCCCCCCAGCCATAGTCACAAGAGCTTATAATAACCAATAACTGCAGCTTCACAATGCTGATATGAAAGCATTCATGTTACTCAAGAACAAGAATCAATGGATTTCAGAAAGAGAACTGCTGTAGCAATTTGGTCTCACTGGAATCCTTGGAAAGATTGCTTTGTCCACCATATGCACCAATGTCAGCACAACTTCTGGTCCCCCCTCACCTACCTCATATCATCCTGCCCTTTCTTCTATAACATTTATGAGGTTTTGGGAAAATAACTGTATTTTTACTGAACGACTGCATGCATTAGCTAACAGGAAGAAAGTATGGACTTCTTCAGAGCAAAATCACTTGCATTCTCCTCACCTTATTCAGAAGCTCACCACCACCCCACAGAGCACCAACCCCAAGCAAATTTTAATAAACATTAACCAAGGCTAGTCAACAGCAAAGAAAAAAGTCCTAAGTACTCCTTTAGCAAAGAGTTGCTAATACTTACTCCAGTCTAACTGCAGAATCAGATGATTCTCTGTCAAACAGCCAACGGAAAAAGAAATCCAGGCTGAAAGAAAGATGGTTAATGTAACTCAGTCTCCAACAGCTCAATACTGTGTAAAACTGCTTCTCTTTTTAAGTAGTTCCGACCAGGAGAGTAGATAGAGAATTTAATATAATAATTTGACCACCACTTCAGCTTTATCACAGTAACTAATAGTCATAAATAGGAAAAAAAAGATACAGAATCAAACAGAAATGTCTACTTCACACTAAAGTGTGAATAACTGCATTTTTAGCAGTTATTATTCAGAGAGATCAAACAGATGTTACCCAGCCAAGGAAACAGTCAAATGCTATAAAGGTAGAAAGAAAAGGACAGCTACAACTGTAGTATAAGACATAGCCGGGAAACTGGGATCTCACTATGATAGGGAGTTTGCGCAACATTCAATCAGTCATTGGTATTATAAGGTCGTAAATTTCTACATTAAAAGTCAGCCTTTGTAAACTATAAGGGCTAGGAGGTCCTCACATGGAAGGAGAACACTGAAATCTAACATGTACTGACAACAACCATACACACTGGAGGGAGCGGGGCTACACCAACTATACCTCAACTAGCAACTAGAAATCAGAAGTAAGTTACTGCATACAACAAAAATACTCAAACATTACTACACTAAACTATGATTCTTCATTCTTTACCTGGTCAGACCAAGGGAGGGCAGAATCAGCACCATGAAGATGAGAAATATGTACACTTTATGCATCATTATTCTGTTCTCTGCAGACCTACCAACATGAAAAGTTATTAAGAAACTCATATGAAAGACTTCCACAAGTGAAGGAACTTGCCTAGAGAATGTCAGTACTCATCAGACTTCCAGCTTCCCCAACTACATCACATTGCTACAAGATACTCCAAAAAATATCTTAAAGATACTTGTTAGTATTTCATAATATCTTTCAGATGTTCATCAATATGGACAAAAAGGTTCTCAGTATCTTCTCAGTCAAAGGAGATTTATCTGAACATTAATCCAGACCCTGGATTAGCATCATTATAGGTCTGCACCACAAGCAGACAATCTTGCCTGGTCTCTCATCCAATGACATACATCTCACAACAGCTTGTAAACAGTTCTTCAAGTGTTATGCCAAGAGGGATCATGCCATTTGAAAAGGGCACCAGTGCCAAGAAACTTGACACTTAGACAAGCTACTTGACTGTCCTTATCAAGGGTCAAGTCTTTGGGAACAACATGACACTAATACTATACCCTACTACAGTAGCAGGAACATCTATTCAGTGACATGCTGGAGCCAGAAAAGTGCAATGACTGCTGCAAACAATTCAGGCTGTTAAAGGTAGCATCTCACAGGGCATTACAACCACAGAGGTCTTATTATGGACTTGATGATCCTTGTCGGTCCCTTCCAACTTGAAACATTTACTCCATGATTATAGGATCACATAGCCCTTGGGCACTGTGGGACACATCAGTGTAACTATACTGAGGCTTGAAATCAGACCTGTGATCACTATCCTACAGAAAACTATTTCAACTGATTGAGAAGGGCTCAATGTTCATGTGCCTACTGCAAGTCCCAAAAAAATAAAAAGGTGATGAAAAGCACATCACTTTGATGAATAAACAGTGCATTCTGGATATGATGGTTTACAAGGGAATGATGCAAATAATCCAGAAGTAAAAAAAAATTGATCTTAGAATATAAAAAAAAAACAAACAAAAGCTGGCTGCAGGCATTATGGGAGAAGATTGAGTGAAGCTGGGTTTCAGTGTGCAGTATCTGGCTTTTATATGACTGTAGGTAAACTGGGGATGAAACCTGGCATGCCGAACCAGGTTAGATTAGCAGCATATCAATGTGCTGGACATCTCTGTAGTCATACCTGAAAATCTGCTGGGCCTTGGTCCCATAGATCTTCTCTTACCACTGCTACCAATATCTAACAGCATTCAAGTTGTGTACCAAGAGTTACACTCAGACCATTTATTTCCACACAAAAATGACAAACAGATGGATGCTCTTTCTGTAAGTAGCATATGAGCAGTTGGAGCACTTCCTATTGAGATGGGATTCTGGGGTTCTGTGATGTTCTCAGCCTGGAGGGGATCCAAACCCACAACTCTTTCACAGAGAGTGAGCTAGTTATGGAATCAGAGGCACCTCTCATGTTCCTGTTGAAGCTCCACTCCCTGAGCCTGCTTATACATTTTTTATTGATTAAACACAAAGAGGGGGGAACATAAGATCAGTTAACACTTGCTGTGCTGATGACAATTAAACTCCAGGCTGCTGGCTATAACATTAGAAACAGACAAGAGCATGACATTACTTGCTACTAGAGGGTCTGTGGATTTAAAGCTCCATGAAGATAAGCACTTCCTCAGTTTCTTTTAGTAACTCAGCTGATAAGGCCAAAACAGAGGAAAATCTTCCTTACTTTGTCCAGTGGCACTCCAGCAAAGTTGAGTAATAGACAACTGTTGGTAACAAAGCTGAGAAGGACCAGAGCAAGAGCGTTGGGAAAAACTGACTGACGATAGGATTCTAGTGGGGGGCAAAAAAAGGTAAAGGTATTACAAATATTTTAATGCAGTTGTGGTAGAACAGAGGCTGCAATATTTTGGGGTTTTGTAAATTATAACAGGTTGGACTGTGGAAACTATATTCAGAAACAGTCTTAAGATGAGTGGGTGCTCAGCACCAGTGTGCAAGGCAAAAAAAGAGTGGGATTGGGAATTAAATTCCATGAGAGAGAAGCGTCACAAGAAGCTTGTATGTATAAATAAAATCATGGTATTATATTTCAGAGTTTAAAACCTGACTTCCCCTCTTCTCACATAAAAATCAAAATACAAGTTGGAATTGAAATCCCATTTTTGGCAAAGGTCTTTCATTGCAGAATTTAGAATTATGTAAATCTGGAATGCAGCTTTTTATAACAAATAAGCTATAATAATATAAAGTCTCATATTAAATTACTTCAGCCTACCAGTGAAGCACAGAAGACCTGATTCTGATGCTGCTGTTTAATCAGCAGTTATACAAAGCAATACTGATAATTTCAACTGAATTTAGTTTATGGACATTATTTTACTGTCTTACTATTCATCCATCAGTTTATCAACATTTTGGTCTGATACACAGCTCTATCTGAACATATGGTGATACTCACATTGAGGTAGTGAATAGGTTTAGTGACATTGAACTTGTCCATGGTCGAGATGATGATGGAAGGAGTAGTGAGAAAAAACAGGACAATAAAAAGAAGCAAATTAATGCAAGCCCATCTGAACCACCATTTCAGTCCACGCACCGAAAGATTCTTCCTGAAAAGACACAAACCCAAGCAGAAAAAGCAGTAAGCATTTGTTGTTGAAAACATATATACATATACACACACACACACAGAGTCAAGTAACAGGTGGAACTGCTTTGTCTAACTTGAGCTTTCATAGCCTCAAACTTATATAATAAAGCACACAAGTTCCAGTTGCTATTAAAAATAAAGAAAACTCTGCAAACTCTCTCCATTGTTTGATAATACGGAAGAACTAAACAAGTTAGGACAAAACCAGACAGCGCTAGAAGAAGATCCAGAGACTTTCTGTAAGCAGAATAACTATCAGAGGCAGAATTACCAAGAAATTGCAGCTAGAGAAAAATGATAACCCCTTTATCCCTTCCTGCTATACTAAAACAGCATTAAACACTATAAAAAGCATTAAAACACCTTATTAAACAGGTAAAGTTCTTAAATGTCATCTGAAATTGCTCCCAAAGGATTGGAATAATATGAACCCCAAAGCCAATTATTTAGAACAGATCAAAGAGGGACAGAGGCTCAGTAACATCTCCAATTATGACAGCTTTTCATGAACCTAAGTAACTAACTTGGCAAATCTCTGTGCCTCCTCTTCTTCAAAGCACTGGAACACTAAGGTACAGGCATTGATAAGTTCATACTTTTAACAGGAAAAACAGGTACAAGAACTCTGTGGTGGCAAAACTCTAGTCAACCTCCAAGAAGCCTCCCCAAGGTCAGTGAAGCACATCAGTAATGGAAATAAAGATGCAGATCAGCCACATCCAAGTACTAGATAACATTCTAGTTTAGGGTGAAAGAAAAATCACTTGGCTCCCTTCTCCTGTCCCCATTCTGAACCTACATTATCATAAATAAACGGAGGCAAAGCAGAAATCTTACCAAGAGATATTCTCAGGGTAAGGAGCATATGTAACCTCCCAGCTTGATATGCACAGCTCCTTGCTGTAAGGTGATGGCTGAGGTTCTCCTTTACACTTAATACTCTGACATTTGCAGGCATTGAAGTCCTTAAGGATACTGTAAGAGACAAAAAGAAGAGGAGGATTTTTCCAAATAATTACACCCAAAAATGCTGTGTATGTATTGAGAAGACTGGGAAGAGTAATGAAGTGCTTTCGCTTTTAACAACAGAGATCAAGGTAGCACTGAGACAACAATACATGCATACCAATGTCATGACCTGGCAAAGTTGGAAACTAAAAGCAGTTTTGGTTTGAACTGTTCAGTGTTTCTACTAACACTAACAATAGGGATAACTCAGTAAAATAAATAGCTAAAAAAGTAAACTAAAACCAGAAGGCACTAGAAGAAATCAAGATGAAGACTGCCAGTTTTCCAAACACTTCTGTATGGTATTACAGCTGTTGTTTTCAAATCAAGACAGACCAAAGGATCAGTCTGCACTCTCTCTTCCTTACACCAGTATCATAACCAGCCAATTTGGCCTGGAGCTCTCAGAAGAACACTGTACCATACTGGTATTCTCACAATTCAAAATGTTACCCTCATTCACCCACTCCTAAAATCATCACAATACTCAATTTTACCTTCTGATGAGTTGACTGACAATAAATGTATTTAAACAAAATTTAAACACGCCCTGAGTTAATGCTTTCAAAGACTTCTAAAACCACAGCAATAGTAGTTAGAGGCATATATTCAGAGACAGTACAGCTCTGTCTGTGTTGCTGTGCAAGAGAAGTTTCATATAGACAAGCTCTATTACACCAGCACAGAAACAGTATATATGTTTGAACAGGCAGACTCTGGAATTCGTGAACATGCTTGCTCCTCAGTTGTGCTCTTTAACATAAAGAGAAACACACACGCAAACACCAAACAAACAAATATAACCCCCAGGTCTTTACCTTACCAGAATTCTAGTAGTGGTGTCAAACTGCCAGCATCTTACAGCAGTAAGAATTTAAGAAAGTTAATGATACTTTTTGACAGTTTAGTTAAAAACATACATACAGAGCAAGCTTTAGCGCTACCAGCCATGCTACCAAGCACCATCATTAACCCAGCTTCCACTGGCTTGATTAATGATGGTTACATTAACCTGCCTCCATGAACCTCACTCTTGGCTTCCCATTTCTCTCATCTTATTTCAGGGTTCGGTGGAGCAAAGCCTAGTAAGGGCACCACATAACTTCCTAATTTGCGTGTAGCCTTAGCTTCACATGTCATCAAATCTAATTTTCCAGAGATTGGAGTCCACTGCATCAGTTACAAGCTAAACTAATTAAAGTCTTTTCAGTTCTTGCTAACTGAAAAGACACCTGCAATACAGCCCAAGGAGACTAGTCCAGCAAAATAGTATATGACAAATCAGTAGCTAGAGAAAGAACTTCAGTGCTTATTTCTTCTTTCAGTTTCACATCATAAAATGTCATTTCATGCTTTGTATTTCCTAAATGTGGTGTGTAACATTATAAAATCAGGAGGGGAGCAAATTTTACCACACAATTTTACTCTGGCAAAGAGCAGCAAGCAAAATCTTCTGCAGCATCTCAAATTTTTGCAAGGAATTTTATACCCTAGACTTCATGGAAAAGAAGTCTGGAAGACTGGCTCTCTAACATGACTTGAGGGTTAAAAGAATGCAGGTCATTTAAATCAGAGGCTGTTACTTTTGTAAGACAAATATAATTCTGCTTCCCTTTGCCCACTTTGTGTTCATAAAAGATGCTCACAAAGAGCCAACATAAAACAAGAGGCTATATGCATTTTCTCTACAAAAAATGACCAAGTAAACAGCACTGAACAACTTCTAATAGTAGGCCAACACATACACCTATAATAACAGGTAAGAGAGATACATAATGAGCATCTACCACCTATGACCAGGTCAGTCCCTGACTCTGCTTGGTTGAGATGACTAACTAGCAGTGTAATTTGTACCCAATGTGATCATTTGGTAATTGGACCATTTGCACAGTAGAAATGGAGAAATCAGTAACTTGTATCCAAGAGCCAATTAGTCTGGCCTACTATTAACCTACACTGAGAGACTGCGTACAGAGAAGAGAAAGGTTCCTTACGCCAGTAAGTGTTCAGACCCATTTAGTTCCTTAGCATCTATGCTTTGAGTGAAAAACATATCTAAAAGCACACTTACAGGAAAACTTACCAAAAAATAAAGCAGACCAAATCCATAGGATGGCAAAGAAGAAGAAAGGAAGATGAACCAACATGAGCACACAAGTAGCACAAACAGGAGATCAGTTCTACTATTACAGTTCAAAGAGAACAAACAAGACAGCAGACAAAGCTTACTAGGTTGCCATGGATTTCTCCTGAAATGTTACAAAAGCCATTCCCAGAGGGTTATTGTGAACAGCTTGTTCCTCTTTTGAATATTCTTCCATCAGTTCATTTGTAACTTTGGTATAATAATCTACAGCATCCTCCTGTTGGGAAATTGATGACTGTTACATCTGAGTACCAGATGGCTAATACCTTCATTAAAATACAGCTTACACAAACCATAGCCTGTCATCCTCATATTACTTCATAGTCTCTCATCCTCAAATTACTTATTCAAGTATAGGCTGGGTAGAGAGTAGATTAAGAGCAATACTGAGGAGGAGGAGGTGTAGGCTGACGAGACGTTCAACATGACCCAGCAACATGTGCCTGAAGCTCAGAAAGTCAACCATGTCCTCGGCTGCATCAAAAGGAGCACAAGTAACAGGTTAAGGGAGGCAATTCTGCTCCTCTACTGTGCTCTTGTGAGACCCCCCCCCCTTGCAGCCTTGCATCCAGCTCTGGTGACCCCAACACAAGAGGGATGCGGAGCTGTTGGAATGAGAACAGATGAAGGACACAAACACGCAATGAATGCTGGAGCAACTCTGGTCTGGAGACAGGCTGGGAGAGCTGGGCTTGTGCAGCCTGGAGAAGAGAAGGTTCCTTAAAAGGAGACCTTAGAGCAGCTTCCAGCGCTTAAAGGGGGCCTACAGGAAATGTGGAGAGGGACAGCACAAGGGGGAATGACCTTAACCTGCCAGAAGGAAGACTGAGATGAAACCTTAGGCAGAAGTTCTTTACTATGAGGGTGCTGAAGCACTGGCACAGTTTGCCCACAGAAGCAGTGGCTGCCCCATCCCTGGCAGTGTTCAAGGCCAGGCTGGACGGGGTTTGGAGTAACCTGGTCTGGTGGAAGGTGCCCCCATGGCAAGGGGTAGAAACTGGATGAACTCTAAAGTTTCTTCCAACCTATTCTATGATTCTATGACGCTTCCAAAAATTACAAATCATGTCACAATGGCAAGACAAAAAGGAAGCTTTTCCTGTACTTCAATTTTTACACTAAGATTACATTTCAAAATTCGGGGGAATTCCTTTTCTGTACAGTGGAAGAACTTGAGGGATGAGCCACCTGCAACAACTGAATACAGAATTTTCTGAAGCTCAAAAAGACATCACACAAAACCTACTCTCTTCTAACAATCTAGCCAGTCATAACTAAAAACATACATGATCTTACCCTTTCACATCCTCTAATTTCACAGCAGCAGAACTGACCACATGGCTTAGGGTTGATCTGGACCCGTTTACCATACTTCTGATGCAGGTGTTCATAGTAAGTCAGGCTTTTTTCTGCCTGTTTTCTGGAAAGAAAAACACATTTGTAACATTTTGCAGGAAAACAGTACCAACATTAAGCTTAAGAAGACTGTAATCCCCAGGAGAGAAAGTAACGTCAAGGACTGACAGCAAATTAATCAATCAATCATCAATTATTCTGACTACTTAGAATAATCTATTTTCAAGTCCAATAGCATGATACAGCCTACATTTGCGCTGAGGTTCCAGAAAAAAAATCCTGACCAATCCTATTCTTGTATAACCCAAAAGATAACACTCTTGTCTCCTGTGACCAGCACCTCTGCCTAAAGCAGCAGGACCTGTGACTTACTAATAGTTGAGTTTTTCACTTTGCAGTGCCTGACAATAAATATACACATAAATAAAGCCAGCAAGACAAAGCTTATCTTATGCAACACACAATGTGTCAAACAAGAAACTGACTGAACACCACAACTCACTTTAAAACAAAGCTGGATCTAACTGAAGTACGGACTAGAACTTTGAGAGCAGAATTTATTTCTAGTGTGTGCAAGCTTAGCACTACTGATATATGTTGATTAGGGACTGGAAAAGCATTCATGAAATTATGCTGAACTTGTGCAGGTTACAAAAACAAATACCTTTTTTTGAATAGATGAATAAGCTTGGCTACATCGTAGCACAGCTGCACCTCCAGCACAGTGCAAGTTGGGTAGGCAGCACTGAAAAGGAAGCAGTACAGGAGAAGTGTAAGAAAGTACAATGAAGAAACTGTTCCGAAGAGCATCACTGATGTCTAACCAATATCTCAATCAGTCATTTAATTTCTGAATGAGGTATCATACAGGGGAGACTTCCAGAGAGACAGTTGCTAAAAAATAATGTGAGATGTGCAGCATAATTCCCAAGTAAAGGCCATGCGGGAGCCTCAATGGAAAGTGTGGATACACAAGACACTTCCTTAGATTCTCCTTTTAAGATCACCTGACTAACTTTATTGAAATATTCCTTAGATAGAATTGAGAAAAGATTACAAGATATGCTTTCACAAGACTAATAATACAGTATGAATTTTAAACACTGCAACAGTCAAAAAAACATTTCTGCATGGGTAAATAAAACTAGTAGGACAATTCTGCATCTCTTACTCCTAATGATACTATTCAAGCATGGACTTTCTCCATGGGCATGTAGTGACAGGACAAAGAGGAATGGCTTTGACGTGACAGAGGGGAGTTTCAGATCAGACATTAGGAAGAAGCTCTTCCCTGTGATGTTGCTGAGGCGCTGGCACAAGTTGCCCAGAGAAGCTGTGGCTGCCCCATCCCTGGCAGTGTTCAAGGCCAGGGGCTTGGAACAACCTGATCAAGTGGAAGGTGTCCCTGTCTGTGGCAGGGGTTGGAACTGGATGAGCTTTAAGGTCCTTTCCAACCCAAACCATTCTGTGATTTTAGGAACTTACGTGAAATGGCCATGTACCGTCTCTTCTTTTGCATCTTTTGGAAGACCAGTTACAAACAATGTGCACTTAACCTGCAGGAGAAATTGCAATTCCAATTTAAAGAAACCACAAGCATATGAAGAAGGCAGTGACACAGCACAAGTAGCTGTATTGTAGAAGGGAAAAAAGGTAGGAAATCTTGATTTTGATAGGAGTTGCATCTATTCAATACAGCACCATGTTCATCTTCTCCTTTAACAGGGTACACCAAAATTTCACAAATCCCTCCTGAACCCCCTTCTCTCCACTTATTTTCACAATTAATTCACTCAGTGGAGCTTTGTCTTCAGCGAGGTTCTGCAGTTACAAGACATTCTAGCAAGCAGGAGACATGTTAGCAATTTAGGGGCTTAGCATTATCCACTTGCAAATATGCTGTATGATTTTTTTCCACCCCAACAGAGAAACTTACTATGTTTTCTTCTTTATACGTGACATACTTCATGTGATGTCTCATGAAGACAACAGTCAGAATCAGGTAAACAACAGCAAAAACCGTGTGCAGCCAAAGAAGATTATTACTGTTGAACAAAATGTTATGAATATGAGAAGTATGAAGAACTAATTGTCCAACTGATACAAGTAGCCATCAAAATGCTAAGAAGATCAGAGCCTCTCACTGAACAGAAAAATAAAGTTAGCTACTGGTAGCCAGTCACTTCTATGCAGGTGCATTGGACAGTCATTAGGGTTACTGGCTTACCATGAAATTCTATGGGTAACAGGCTTACAGATGGTTCTGTGTAACAGGCTTACAGACGGTTCTGTGACATGCACATTTTCAGGCAGCATTTGCCTTGTCCTTCAGATGACCAACAGCACACACCATGTCATTCGACAAAATGTTTTTTATTGGCCTTATTATTTACTGTGCTGAGTGCATAAATGAACTCTCCTTGAACACAATCCTTACTCCAATTGATAACAGCCTAATACAGGGAATAAATTCTGCTTCTCTGACAGCTCCTTCCTCAGAGCTTACAGAAGTCCTGTTCTGCAAACACCTCTTCAATTTTGCAAGGAACATTAAGAATTACAAATAACCTAAAATACAGGAACTTGTTTTACAGATAAATAACCCAACCAAGCAAGAAGTCTCCATCAGTTACTAGGCTTCGTAACATGGTTAAAAAAGCTCCACAGTGCACTGGTAGAAACTCTATGAGAAACAGGGTCATGGATGGATGTGATCAATAATAAAAGAGAAAAAAATGTACAGCTTTGTACTTCAACTATTTTAAAGACCGTTTTAAAACACATAGAAGTAATTTTAATTGTGATGTCAGATGGGACAGAGATGCACACACATAAATCTAACGTATGGAAATTGAAATCATCTGAGCTACACATTCTAGTAAAGCTGTTCCTATTTTCCTTCTCAAGTATGGCTTCTTTTAATGTGGCAATTTCTGAAATTTCTAGATGTGCAGTCACTAGCCAAAAGAAACATGTGGTGTAAGAAGTAAGAGCTGAGAAAGTAGGAGTCAAGTCTCTAGATTTCTTATCAACACTGTCACTGCATAGCCTGAAGCAGAATGTATCGCAGCTTCAGTTGATGAAGCGTGAGTAAGTAAATTCTACCCCATAAGCCATGCTATCAATTCATGTGTTAAAGCCTATGGCAGGAAACACACATAAGCATAGAGGTACTCTGAAAGATTTACTTACCCAGTTTGCAAGTTTACTATAGTTGTTCTTCCAAAACTATAGGGATCTTTATCTAAGAAAGACAAAAATAACCAGCATAATTAACTGGTGCAATATTCACATGCAAATGAGAAAGTCAGCTTTTATTCTATTTTCTTAAAAACACTGATATGATTCTTTTTAATGCTGAGCATATTCATTATTAAAAAGATGCAGAAACACAACCAATGCTTGTTTACTGTATTGCATTTTAAAGCTGGGAAAAAAGCTCCAGGATTATACTGCATTCAACCCATCAAGAGAAAGATTAGTTTATTTTAAAAGCCTAAATGACAGATCTTTTCAGGGTTTCCCTTTCTCCCTACAATCTCCATTTATGTCCATTAGCAACATTACTCAGGGACTTGAACATACTTCCTTCACATTTTTATTCCATCTTAACTGATTTCTTATCTCAGGTTTTTAAATTGCATTAATTCAGTATTGACAAAATGGTACTGATAACCTTACTAAGGTCAAGAAGGAAAGAGTACATATGACATTGTTTCTCCAGACTGTCAAGTATTTAAAGAAAATGATAATGTAAGTGGAAATTGAGTACATGTTCACAAAGGAAAAAGAGCTAAGTGTATCTAGAAAACTAAACGGTCTTTTAGCACAGCCTGTTGAGCCACATTGCAAGTCATCACAACAGAAAGAAACTGCAAATGCACACAACAGAAGGGGAGGTAGAAGGGGAGAAACACTAAAACTTCATCTTTGATTTTCAGCTGTATTTCTTATCATCATAAAAGTTAATGCAGGAAAAGAGAGGCTGTATTATCCTGTTTTAGAAGGCCAGACATGCTCTGCCATTTGAATTAACAGAGAGAATCTACTGGCATCCAAAATACTATAACTTTACAGACTGTAGTTAGAGAAGGACAGTGCATGCAAATTTATGTGCATTATGAAAACTATTTTGGTGTAAATATACAGGTAGAAACAAAAACAGAAGAGAGAACTGCATCCTATAAGTTCTTTGAGGGCGCTAGCACTTCCCTCTTTACTTTATAAATGATATAAGCCAGCAACTAGGGCAAAAGCTGTGTTGCACTGGATTCTGTACAACTAGCCTGACAACACAGATGTAAAGCAAGAAAAGAGAAGTGATTGTGAAAAGTATTCTTTGAAAGAACAAAAAAACCAACAAATTCAAAGAAAAAAAAATCAAACCAACATAGCAACGTTTTTTAAAAAAAGCAGATCTCAATATAAACAGGAAATTGATAAGAGCATATAAAAAGGAAGTCAGAGATGGCAGTTCCACAAAGAAAGAGTATTAAAGGGACAGGTACTAAATATTCCATTACAGATGAGGGCTAAGTCACAAAGCTCTTTAAAACACAGGTAGAAGTTAACTGAAAACAAGAACTAAGACACATTATTAAGGACAATAGAAGAGAGTAAATTATAGAGACAAAGGTGAGCAAGAACAGTATGAAAAATAAGATACATCTGTTGTGGCATAACAACAAACAAAATTCAAGTCAGCACTCTGCTTGAAAACCCCTGGGAAAACCAAATGAATTAGTGCTTTTTCTTTGCATCACTATTCACCAAGACAATTAATTATGAACAACTCTTTAACCATCATCTTGACAAAACAGTCAAAATAGGCAGATTCTTACCAAAGCTGTCTTAATGAGCTCATAAGAGCTCATTATAAAAAAATTGAAGAATGTTTAAATAGAGTTTAGCAGCATTTTGTCCACCAGTATTCTCATTAGCAACCTGAAGGGCAGACTAGAGGACACATACACTGTATTTGTTGACTGTGAGTTTATAATGCAAAGAGGTGTCACATTTGCAGACATAACCAGGACTTGACTGCAAGAAACAGGAAATAAATCTTTGTCTAGTCAGCACCTACACAGTCTCAGCAAGAAGATTTATCCAGTTTTGGGCTGCAAACCAAGACAGAAAGGAACAATGGAAGACAGCCTAGCTAGATTTAAAAATTTTCACAGGATGGATGATTATTTTATTGATCTTATGAGCAGCCAAATGGAAAATATTTCTCATTAATGACCAAATTAACTGGTCTGATTTATCAAAAATATGATGAATTCATAATCCTTGAGCAGTTAAAAGGATATTCAAAGAGGAAATGAATAATCTATTCTCCCCAGTGACAAGTCAAAAAAAAAAAATCTTAAATTGCAGCAAGAGATTCAGACTGGACACAAGAAAAAGATTTCTCAGCTGCGAAGTCAGTTTCCGTTGGCAATCACCACCAATAAAAAAACCTAAGGAATGCCTAGATAAACACCAATTAAGAGGGCACAGGTAAAGTTAATCCTGGCTTGAGCCTTCTAGCTCTAGCTGTCCATGTCTGCATGCAGTTTGCCATCTAAAAGCTTTAACAATTGTACAAACTACAAAATTCTTTTCAGAATACAAAATAATTCTTACCAAGTAGATCACCCGACAGGTTGACAGGTAATATGACACACACAGACAAAATGCTGACAGCAATCAACAAACAGATGATGTGCCGCTGGAAGGCAAGGTAATGTATGGCATCTTCACCACATCTCTCATGGATCTCATCATCACTGCATCACAGACAAAAAAAGCACATGATCAGTCTACCTGGTACTTTAAAGGTTTTAGGGGATGGCTTATGAACATACACTACTTCCTTAGTCTACCCAGTGACATCTCCATCAATCCCTATCAGTTTTCAACATGGTTATGTTCTTTTCATGTAGAAATTTAACTTTGAAAAGTGTTTTTTCCTTGGGCAGTATCCCCACCCAAAATCTAACATGAGGGAATTTAAGACGGAAACAAGTAATCTGAAAAGCAAATATAAATCCAAGGTCTTTTTATCAGCCTGAAAGAGGACAAAGTCATTTGCTGTGACCTACTGCTTTATGACAGTCACAAGGTTGAACATCTAGCTCTCAAAATTTAAGATCACACTGTGATGGGCACTCATTTGTCGCCATAAAGGCTCCCCATGAGAGAAATTACTATACAATCACCTTACTCTTATAACACCCAATTAACAGAAGACATGAATAGGCTTCAGGATGAACTCTCATCATCTACCCTTTTTCAGCAAGACAGATCATTAAAGCAGGAATTCTTGGAAAAGAAAGGAACTGAACTAGCAACAATGGAGAAAGACAGCCTCAATCTCCACTCCTTCTTGTTCTGATGTACCCAAGATGGAAACTGATTTTTTTTAAATCATGATTTACTAAATCCTAAGAGATATAAAGAAAGAACATTACATGCCTAATGCTCAGTTTCTGGGAAACAGTGGGATGGGTTTTTCCTTGTCAGTCACATCCAGCCTCAACTAAACAAATTCTCCTCCTAAGTCCTTGCAGGAAAACCCCACTTGCTGCCTGAGGCCCTGCAGGCTTCAAACAGGGGAACACCCACACAGTACTCTTTGAAGAGTGGAAGCCTAGGGCCTAGTTATCAGCTCAGAACCTACATAAATGCCATAGATTCACAGTGTCACAAGATCAGGAAGTCCTTGGGCTGCCAGGAGGATGACTGCATCCTGAAAAAGTATTCCCATTAGCAGTGTTTGTATATTCTTTTGGCAGCCCACCAGAAGCACCGGTATCACTGTTTGCATTAAATCCTATGTACTCAAAAAAAAAAAAAAACACCCCAAACCGTTTTTCAATGCAACCCCCCTTTTTTCAATTAAAAAGAGCAAAGCACAGCACAGCTCACAATTTCTGTTTCATACACTTACTGCATCCGAAAAGCAGCTGTCATCCAAGAACAAAACCCCTATAAATCAAGAAGGAAGTTTTTAGAAACTAACATACAAAAAAACATAGTCTCTAATCTGTACAATTAGAAGAAACGTTTCCATTAAGCCAATCGCTTAGCTAAAAACGTGGCAGGCAGTCGCTCCTAAATCATCATGTAGAAACATACAGAAAAAATACCTACTAGTCTGCATATTTTTCACAGGGTACTTCATATGTCTGTTTTCAGGGAGCATCTAAGGGTTGTTTTGTTTGTTGTTCTTTTTCTCATTACTTACAGGTTTATCACTTAGGCTTCTTAAATTTATTCAAGCATGCCTAAATCCCAGTGAATGGAAGACAAGATGAGGCTTCTAAGGATTTCTTTTTAATGGATTATTTTAGAGCAGGAAAGGTGATTTCTTTTTCCAGAACCATTTCCAGAGACTCTCCAATTTCAAGGATTAACTCCAAGTCTAATACAAGTTAACGAGTTAAACAGCAGTTAGAAACAACCCTGTGATGACATTAGCAGAAAAGCTTTGTATATATATTTACAAATCCTCCTCTGAAACTCTACAGCAGAGATCACAACTCGCTGAATGTTCCAGTGCAGTTCAAAGAACACCCAAAACCTTCTCTCTCAAAAGACCCCTCCTTTCAAGCTAACAGGAGCCAAGTAAAGAGACATTTTTATTCAACAGCTTCAATGACAAAGTTGCTTTAGGGTTTTCAAAAGACGAAAAAAACTACACATATAGCAGAGCAATCCTGATCAAACACCAGTGTGCTTTTGATGCTCATGCAGTTATTTAGCTGCAAAGCTAGATATTAAGTTGATGCATATATAAAAGGTTAAAACACAGGCTGCCACAATTGTACAACACTTGCATGGTTCACTCTGAAGCTGCAACACAAAATGACAGAGGTACATGAATTCAAAGACTCCAGAGAGACCAAAGAGGGAACCAATTAAAAGTCTGGCCACAAAACTATCTTCCACTCCAAACTAGCTTTAACATTAAGAGCATATAGCACTATCACCGGCCTGACATTTGCAATCCAGTTTTCTCAGTGTTGTGAGGAAAAACTGTGTACCATAAAGACCAACTGGGTATTAGGTGCAGTAATGTAACTTTTTGAGCTGTTAAGTACAAAATACTTACATCTTTTGAAATAATGATCACAATAATAATAAAGATACTTAAAAACAATTACATAAGATACCAGTTTATGATATAGAAATAGTAGGCCAGGAAAAGAAATAAATTACATATGGTCCTGTAAAAACACAGTAAACAATGTATAAATTAACTTTGCATATAGATGGCCTTCCAGTTTAATGACTGGTTCATTGGGCTAGTTAGAATGGCAAATTACAACAGATACCATTGAACAGCTTATATTTGAAAAAACGTATCAAAATTCTACAGTACTTACCTTATCATATTCAAGATCTTCAGGTACTGATGAAGATGTTGACAATCTGTTGTATCTTGATTCACTAAAATACATTAAATGCTGCTTTTAATTATCTTTAATAACAGATGATGAAATTCCACAGAACTATTTCAGCTTTAACAATTCTGAGGTAACCACAAAAAAAAAAACACTTTTTCACTGTATTTCACAGCTATGGTTTTCACCTTGCAGCATATGCTTAATTACAGAAACATGGGCTGTGTCTGATCTTGAAAAGGGAGGAGGTGAGCTCCTCATGTGAGAGAGTATAATTGAACTAGAAACAAAACAATGTTTTATTGGGCTGTTAAAACCACAGTAACATAGAAGAATGTAACACAGGTTTGGAAGCCTGGTGAGGATCAGATTTGCAAACTAGCTTCCTGTTCAGATATTCCTCATTACAAGACATTACCTCTTCTCTCTCTACCTTTCTTTCTTCATCTTACAGCCACTGCTCAGAATTTTTCTACACAATTAAAGCGCTTACCTGCCAGGCCACCTCCTCACACAAACCAAGTCCTGCAGCAAGGCTAGACTCTGTAGTCCTCAAAACCAGCAGAGTATCCGTTTTTAGTTGCTAACATGAAACATTGCAATGGTGATGTGCCCATATTTACAGGACAATACATGTTAAAATGGAATGTATTCATAGGTGTCTCCGTGATAATTTTGACCTAGTGGCTCAAATCACAGCCCAGCAAGGACAGTAACATAGGCTCCTGGATACCTGACTGCTCAAGGATCTGTTTGTTCTGAGCAGGCCTTTATAGACCACATGGAAGCCTATACCAGAGCATCTTCATTCTTGATGACTGAGCTACCTGGATTGAAGCCATCTCAGTTATTGCCATTCCTTTTTTCTCTCCACCATCTTCATTTCACTACTGTAAAAGATTACACCTAAAACCACACTTTGAATTTTTTCCTGCTGCTTAGTTGCGAATTTACAACTTAGTTACATAAGTAATACCAGGAAGAAGACTGTTATTAAAGTTCACCCACTTCATAAATAGAGAACTAGCTTTTAAACACCCTAAGACATCATTCTGTAAAAATAACATTTAAAAATAAATAATCAAATGCTTATTTACAGTATTACTGAAAATCAGCAAAACAATTCCAGAAATCTGCCACAATATATTATTTTAAAACTCTTCAGAAATTTTACAGCAAGGGCTGCACAGGGAGCTCTGGGAAGATACTGGGCTTGAGCCAAGATAAACAAAATACTCTATATCCCTCTATTGCAGAAATACCTTTTAAACATCAATGTGTGGGTATGTGACTTGTTAGCAGACAAGCAGCCTATTTTCTTACCTCCACTTCCTCAACCCACAACTGTAGAATGAAATTTATGATGATGCCAAACACACAACTCTACTACTGAAACCACAAAGAATAACTTTGAGTGGGGCCTATTTCATACAAACTAGCACATTTTGAACAAATATGTGCATGTGGTTCCAACCATATCTGACACAAATGCACTTCATTTAAGCCATATTTACTGTACTTAGTTCCACATTCTCCAGTTTCAAGAAATCAGTCTGATTGCCTGTCTTTTTTACCTTTCAGCTTCTGACACCAGAGCAACGCGACCGTAGTCCCAGAATCTCTTTCTTATAACAGAAAACAGTAATATTAAAACCTAGAGAAGAAAAATAAAAATCTTTGAATATCAATTTTTCCACTTCATAATAATTTTTTTTAGGTGTGTAGGAGCTGTCAAAAAAAATGCTGTCCTGGCTCCTATACCAATTGTCATATGCTAACCAACCCAATGGAGGCCATGCTACAAAGAAAACTGGGACCAAAGGACAAGAACACCTGCCTTCCTCTTTTAATTTATAGAGAAGAACTGCATGGAAAAGTACTTCTGAACTGCAAGTGTATGAAGGTTGGTGACAGGAAAAGAAGCAGGCAGTACTTGAGAGGAATTCAGAACTGTCATAGATACACCTTTACACATTCAGGAATTAATGACCTATGAAGGAAGACAGTAATGTAAACAGGCTGCAGGGGGTTCAACTACTTTCTCAAGTATGTGACTTACTTTTATCCCTAAAAAAGTAATGTATTATTACAACTCATAAACCCCAGAAACTTATGTTTGATCTCTGCAATGTATTTTTTATCTCCCCCCTGTATTTTTGAAAGATGCCAAGAAAACAAGAATAAATAATCCAAACACTTTATTTCACAGATGCGTTTCTTTCTTTAAAAATCAGTAGCTTTGTGCTTTGTAAACTGAAGCAATGAAACCAAAGTAACAAGGCCTGTTTTCTATGCATATGTAGCATACGCCCTCACCTTCCAGCCCGTCCTACATCCCATACCTGTTTGGCTAGAAAGTGGTGTAACTTACCTGGATCTATGCAAACACCAACTAGCCAGCTGGGATACGCATCAAGATTATCTACGTGTCAGGATTACACAGCTAATTTCCACATTTCACAATAATCTTTCTATAAAAACCTTCCCCCCAATAGGGATTATTAATTTAAATCTTCCTTCTTCAACTGGCCATTAAGCTTAAGGTAAGCAGGAAAGTCTCTTTGACAACTTTAGTTGAAATTGCATAACATGTTGAATGGTTAGGAGAAACTGACAGGCAAAAATGGGAAGAGAATGTAATATATAAACCTCACTTCCTTAAGAAACCAGCCTAGAAATAGTATTCAGAAACCCATCAACTGACAGTTACTGAGGGGATCTGCAGTAAACATGTCATGAAAACAGGAATACAGCAGTTGCTCAATAAATTGGGCATTTGAGGAAGAGAGGAGCCTTCTACACTGCATCTAACTACATAATGCTGTTTTATAGGAGAGTTCAACAGCAAGGAACTCAAATGCAGAGACTCAGTATCTTAAAAATCAACCACAGCTTAAAAATTAAACTTCTCCTTAACGCTCCAACTAAATCTTACCAAATGCAGTGCCATCAGTCACACAGAGCAGCAGATATTGTACATCCTCCAAAAATGGATTTATGGTAGCATGCTGCATACACCAGATCAGTAACACTTAATGCTACTCCATGACTGTTAGGAACATACTCCACATTCCCACAGAACTACCAGCTCGGATCTTAAACAGGTAGGTTTTTGTTTCTCCACAGAGGCTTTCTAGAACTCAGGAACTAGGTCAGTCTCACCTTCAGTCTCATTTTACTACCACAAACCTCATTTATCAGGCTAATTTGGAGGTCTACAGCTTTTTCATGTAGCTTAAGACCATGAAGATCACAGAAATAGCTGTTTTATTGGAGTCTCAGGCTTGTCCTGGAGCCTCCAGAGCATCCTCCTTTTGTCAGAACCGAGCTGATCAGAACATTAAATCCTCAACAGCTTCACAAAATCTAATGTTAAAGAAGTTTGTGAAATGACCAATTTTCCATAGTATTCCCTTCAGAAAACCAAGTTATTAATGATGTTCCCTTCCTGAAAAGGTATCTATTACTTAAACTCAGAGTAAGGGAAAAATGTTGCTATAGTTAAGACAAAACATAGGACTTTGCACTACCACTATAAAGCTTAACATGAATCCACATACAGGCCCTCTCTCTACATCCACATATCCAACATTCAGTGACAGTCATCCCACATATATGGGATCTTTATCAACACTTGTTAAAGTGTTTTGATGTTCCTGTGTTTTAATGTTCTTATGATGGCCTTAGCACATTTTTTATGAAGATGCTTAGAAACAAATTTTCTGATAAATAAGAGAATTCTGAAGAACTTCACTTCTCAGAAAGCCAGAGATATTTTTCAATACGAGAAACAGAAACTGAACTTACAAAAAAGAAGGTTACATCAAGCAGCAGGACAGTTGGGATTCCACCAAAAGTTACGCCTTGGAGCACTGTGCTGCCCTGAGCAGTGCTATAGCAGTATGTCTCATTTGTTGAATTGAAAGGTAAACTTCTATTCCAGAAGTAGACTAGATGAGTATGTCCAAAACCCAGAAAAAAGAAAGGGTTCATTTTGTCTTTCCTTTAAAAAAACAGAAAAGAGAAAGAACAATGTGAAAAGCCTGCCTGGTATTTGTGAGATATACTAATATTGCAAGTATAACAAGAACAGAAAGATTCAACTAGGTAACTAGTTTAGAAAAGAAGTTATATTTGACAAACTTTCCCCTTCACCTGTAAAATATTTCACAATAACTGACTGCCTCAGTTACTAGCAGTGTCCAGTGAGAGCTCCAGACATCCAACCAACCATGTTGGTTGTACACACACCTGAGAAAGATGACTAAAGACCTACACAAACCAAACTTCTCTGTATTCTAAGCTTGAATATCAAACTACTTATTCCTGCTTGGGTTCTGATTCTAGGAGTAACATGGGGCATTAGATACTTCACCAGTGGCAGTTGAAGATTTTGCTCCTAGTTGGTGAGCACGTGTTGAATGTACCAGCTTGTGAACTTTGCATTAAAAAATGGCAAGACCTTGAGATTATTAACTAATTTCCCACTAATTCCACATAAAAGAACTACTACACAAACATTTATCTCTGCTGTTAGGATATTGTGTGATTTTCCTTTGTCAATAGAATTCAACTGAAAGAACAGCACAGCACACCATGAACAAGTAAGAACAAAGCACTTCTAACTTTCTAAGAGAACACCCATCTACCTCATTTTAGTCAACTGGCCCGCTCGGATAATGTGGTAACATGAAAGAATGAACAAGACCTGGCTGCACATGTCTGACGGCAGCACTAGTCTGGATACTTGAAAACAAAACCAAACCAAGAACATTTATAACTGCAAGTTCTCTCTTTAAACAGCAGGGAATCAGCATGGAGAATAGTCCTTCCAAACCAGCTTTTACTACATATTGGACCGTGTGACATGGTGGGGAAAAAAATTCTGTCCCAGCTGACATATTTTATCACAGAAAAACAAATAAACCAATGTGTGCCGGGAATCTGTACTTGCTTTCTAAGGATGGAAATTGGGTGCTGACAAAAGAGAAGACACTATTGAACACACTTGGGAAACCTTCACAACTGCACAGGCAGCGCACTAAATTTCATGTAACAGATGTATCTTATCAAACACAGTTTCCAGCTTTTAAAAGCTATTATTTTTAAGTAAGCCGGCTGTCAGGAAGATAAATAGAACGGCAAGACCTGCCACAGGGGGAGTTGCACTGCAGCACTCCAGTAAGAGGCACTTGGCCACCTTTCGAGGGCAGGTGAGCACCGGGGCGGGCTCCATAAACGAGACACCACCTCACTTCTCCGGCCTGGGACCCTGACAGTGTCTCCGGGCGGGGGAAGGTGTGAAATGGGGGTGTCAAGGCCCGCTTCCCGGGCGGCACACGGAAAACCCGCAGGGATCCACCCCTCAGCCCCCTGCTCGCCTCAGGGCAACGAGCATGCGGGGGCAGCCCCACATGGAAGGGACCCCCCGGGGCTGCCGCTCCCCGCCCCGAGCACAACGAGGGTCCCCTGCGGGCACTGCCGAGGGAGCGGGCAGGCGGCCCCGGCAAAAGGCCGGTTCCCACTGGAGGGCCGGGCGGAGGGGAGCGGGCAGCTCGGCCGCAGCGGCCATCCGTCAGGGCTCACCTCAGCCCTGTCCCTTCCCCGCGGCCGCCTCACGTAGCCTCCGCCCGGCCGGTGCCAGCACAGCACAGCACAGCACAGCGCAGCTGACAATGGCTGCCACCGGCAGCGCTGCTCCGGCCCTCCCTTACCTGCGCCGCGGCCTCTCCCTTCCCCGTCCCTCCCGTCTCGTCACCACACGGGGCGCAGCACCAGCACACCCCTCCTAACCCCAAAGCTACGAGCTTCAGCAACAAGTCCCGGAAGCCGCGCATGCGTGACGGCTCGGGGCGGCGGCCATTGCTCGCCCGCCTCCTGTCTGCCTTCGTGGGGAGCCTCGGCTTCACAGGGAGCGGGAGTCGTGTTGCAGGCATGGCCGCGTCTATGTACCGGTTTGCAGACCCTGAAGTGTTCTGCTCAGGGAAGGGAGCACGCTGTAAACTAACCGGGAGCGAGTTGCTTTCGTTTTCCGTGTTCCATCTATCACCAACATGGCAACGCAGCAGGGAGATGCGATCGCCCGATTTTAGTCACCAGTTTTGTTTCAGACATCCGGAGCCGTGGTGGGAGCTGGGTTTATTCCCCATACCACAAGCAAGAGCTTCAGGCTATAGGCTTGTGTACGCCAAAGAACCTGCCTTTAAAGTAAACTCACGGACTGGTTTGGGTTGCAAAGGACCTTAAGATCATCTAGTTCCAGTCCCCTGCCATGAACAGCTGGAGCCAAGCATTCCCTTCATGAAACAACGTTGAAATTGCATCTACAGTGATTTACAACAGTTACTTCCGAAGTTCATAGCTAACAAAGTTTTATGCTGGATCCTACAGATAAAATCTTTGGTAAAGAATGAAGGATTTCCAAATTAGTTTGTGGTTTCTCAGTGTGGGCTGCAGTGCTCTGGTTTGGAGGAAGCCATTTTGTGCCTCTGACTCTCATCCATTAACATTGGAAAAACCTAGACCCGAACAGAGCTTTTTATAGAAAAATAAAAAATAAATAAAAAAGGAAGATATGTGAGATTTCAAGAGAGACTTCACAGTTCCAGTCTGGTAAAGTGGGCAAGTGTGCAGGTACAAATGGAGCCGCCCATACGCTAAGGTAACTCTGAAAGAGATGAAGTTATAATAGTAACATGAGTGTTCCACAAAATATTCAAAACCTTTTGTCTCCGCACACCTGTACTGAGAAATAGCATTCCAGTGTCGTAAATTGGAAAAAATGAAACCTAGGGAGTTTTAACTTAATGTGTCTATGACAGATGTGGGATGAAACTGATTCCCAGCCCACAGGATGCCGGGTTACAACAAGGGCATTACTACCAGTCAGGCCCCACTTGGAATGCTGGATGCTTACGAGCTGAGCATCACAGCTGACAACAAGCCAGTATCTCCTCCAGTTGGCAGTCTTGCCCCTGCCTCTCCACCTTCAACTCCTTATGATCCTCTCTATTCCAACTGTATTACTTAGGGCCCTGAATGCGCACCTGCTATTCTGCTACCTGCCATTTTATTAATCCACAATTGTTTTGCTCTGTCAAACTCTTTTTTCACTTTTCAGGGAGGGCTGCTCAATGGAGAGCAGCATTTGGCTGTACACGTTACCTGCTTTCGCCTACTCCATCCCACAGAAGAGAAAAAGCGCTATTTACCTGCAGTGTCTGAGAGACATTTTAAGATATAATTCTGTAATTTATCTAGCAGCTGCATTGTAGATAACCTGTGATTTTACACTCTTAGGTAGAAAATGGCATAAAAGTTCCAGCTCCAAGCAGAGTGGTTCATACTCACTGCTGGAATAAATAAATTCCACTGTTGTTGAATGATGCTAAGTATTTTAGCTTTAAAATGCATTCTGTGATTAGGGGTATGTTGGTGCTAAAGTTGCTTGGCTTTTCCGGAGTAACTCTTCCTGTGGACAGTGTATTTTAAAACAGAAATTCCAAGTGGAGTAGTTTTAATTACTTTCTTTTAAATTAAGTTTTACTGATGTAGCTGCAGCAGAGTAGACCTATCACATAGGTGAAGCCTCAGTGTATGCTCACAGCTCTCACACTGCTAGGGCCAAAACTCTTTTGATTGATTTTCTCACCAATTTCCTTAGCTGTTTGTACTTTTGATTCTTGCCTTATTTTTCAAAATTAAGAAGGCCTTGCTCTGGCTAGATTGTCTTCCTTTAGAGTGTAAAATAGGTGATGTTCAGTGATCTTGACATTACAGTCTTGATGTTCTGCATTTGGAAGACTTTTGCCCGGATACAAAATCATTCCCCCCTCTTTCTCACAAGAGTAACATCAAGTTTTTGTCATTTGGGCTTTTTTTTCTTCCTCTGTCTAGACAGGCTCTTTAGCTAAGTGGTGTGATTTTGTTTATCTCTAATTTCAACAGCAGAGTCACATTTTCCTCTTCCCTACCTCTTGTAAATAGGGTTTTGTTTACCACTGTCTGTTCTTTTGGTGACAAAAGCCACATACTGTCATTAGTTAGCAAACGTTTCATTATGTTGCTGGGGCAGATGGAAATCCAGCCTCAGCATCTGGGGAGCAGGCCAACAGAATATCAAATTCTTCCATCTTTCTTGTATTTTGCATGTTCCGTATTCACTTCAACAGCTCTTTAGCACCCAGCTGAACAAGTGTGCGGGGTGTTTACACTTTCATGTGTGACTCTTCCCTTGCTTTATTAAATGGCCTTATGTCTAAAGAACTCCTCTGTCACTTTAGTTTGATTTATCACAGCAGGACTTCCCTTGATGGGTGAACTCTCAACAGGACATCAATAGTCTCTGGATGTGAGTAGCAGGTGGCCTGATGCTTTACCATGCGTGGCAACTCTCACTGTGGTTTCTTCTCTCTGAAGAAACTCGTCAGCCCAGCTTGCTGCTCCTTACTTATCTGCCTATTCAAATATATCTTAATGGATTTAATTCAGGCTTCTAGCCTGGCAGCCCTTTGCTAGCTTTTTCTCCTTCATCTAGCAATCTGTTTACAAGCCTTGATGTACCAAAGGACTTGGTGTGGGCATTAGGGAGTCTTCCTTTGAAAGGCCTGAGCATTAATACATGTCTAATAAAAACAAGCCAACAATAAAATCTAGACAGCTAGATTTAAATGAACTGTAATAATACAAATCAGCAAGCAGCAATGTTGATTTAAATTAACAATTTATACTTGATTTATTGCTATGCTTATTATTTTTGTAGTGCTGCTTCGCATTTGGAGATAACTTGTTTTTCAAGGTAGAAACAGCCTTACATTAAAGTTAGAATGTATTTCTAGTAAGAGAATTCATTATTTTACAAAATTTTTAACGACCATAGGTATCAATATGTGGTAGAAATTTGTCCTGCTTTGCTTCTGTATTTTGTATCAGGTAGGAGATGATGAATGGGTTGTTGGTATTGATGCTTGAGTATGATTGATTTTTCTCATGAGTTTCATCAAGATAACAACTGCAGTCTTGTTAAAATGCACAAGTTAACTGCAGTCAGAAAGAGCAGTACTGAAAAGTGCAGAAGAAAAAAAGCTTACTTCAACATCTTTTGCATTTAAGCTTCAGTGCTTAAGCTACTTTGTGCACTGAGCTCATTGGTTTTGATCATCCTGGTTGTGTCTAAAGAGGCATCCCAGTGAGTGCTTCTGTACAAAACCCTAGCTATGAACACTGCCAAACCTTGCCATATGCCAAGCCAGGCCTATGCCTTACCAGGGTCATAGGTATGGGCTGCCTCACTTCTGTGCTGGGTGTGAGGCTTTATGCCTCTGTTTTGTGGCTGTGGAGGATCTCTTGCTGATTTTTAGGTTTATTACTGGCTTGTTGAAATGCAGCTGCTGTTGATGTGACACACTTTGGCACAAAACTAGGACAAGGTGATATGAAACATGGATGACTTAATGATTTTCTGAATATACCTATTATCTTAATGCCTATCCATGCATTAACCATGTGTGTATAGAAGCTGAAGGGAGTTAATATATGGGTGGCATAGCACTAACTATAATTAAAGCAGCTCCCTGAGAGAGAGGGAGATGGAGAAACCCATCTGTCACAATGTGGTCTCTCCCAGTGAAGAGGACAGCACCTGGCCTCGTGGCCCATTGGATTTAGGTGAATCAGGGAGCAGGTGTATTTGTCACCAGTGTAAAATACGAACCACTTGCAGCTTGCTCTTGGCTACAACAGATGTTAGTTTTAGTGAAGAACTCTGGTGTCCTGTAGAGCCTCTGTGCTCCATGGCTGTCCCAACCCTAGGTAGTAATTGTCATTGTACCAGTACCAGGGTGAAAGCAAATTTGGACAGACATTAAGAACATCCTGCCTTGGGTTCTGCTTTCCTTGGAGGAGAAACCTGGGTGATTGCTCGTGCAGGAGCCACAAAACACCCCCGGAGATCTTGCAGTCTAAGCCATTGGAGGGTGAAGTTAGCAGGGCTTGCTGGAAGCTTGAATTGAAATATTTGTTAACCAGCCTCTCAAATCCTGCTTTTGATCTGAAAAGGTTGGAAAAGGGAAAACAGGGTTTATTTTTTTTTTTTCAAACACTACTCACTCTGGGCAAACTAGTTATTAAATGGTCAGCTTTATCCACTCTCTATTTGCAAAGACTCCAGTGAGATTCCCAGCTTTTAGACTTAAGAACTGGGTTTCAAGGCTCTGATGATGACTCTTCCTGGTTCACTGGCTTGAGTTTCTTTCAAACATCAGCATTAGACACGTTACTGGAACCTTTATAAATGTAATTCACAATATTTTTAGTGTCAAAAGCTTAAGGCTTGATGTAGATTCATAGAATGGCTTTGAGTTGAAAAGGACCGTAAGATCATGCAGTTCCACCTCCCTGCTATGGGCAGGGATGACTCACACTAGACCGTGTCACCCAAGGCTCTGTCCAGGCTGGCCTTGAGCACTGCCAGAGATGGAGCATTCACCACTTCCCTGGGCAGCCTGTTCCAGTGCCTCAACACCCTCACAGTAAAGAACTTCTTCCTTATGTTTTTGAATAGAGATCTGGATTCAAAGATTTTTAAAGGACTTTTTAAATGAGTAATCTTTTTTCCTTTAGGCAGCAATTCCACCTTCCCACTTCTGGACTTAGAGAGGAACCAAAAAATCAGAGTGAAGACTATGAAGATTTCAAAGAGCTTTGATTTTATTTGAATCCCAGGTTCACTCAAAGCAAGCCTAAAGCAACAGAAGCGTTATACTTCATCAGCTTCTGTGTGCAACCTAGGAGCTTGCACCAATAATTGCCTCTGTAGATCTATGTGTGTTGGCCTTTAGATCTATTAAATTCAGGGTTTGGCTTTGTGAAGAGCTGAGAAGTTCCCTGTTACATTTCCCACTACAGCAGTGACTTGGCTCCTTTGCAGATACATGCTGTAGCAGGCAAGTGCAGGGTGCCACTAATGACAGCAGGATGAGCAGGATCCTGGTGAGCCTACGCAGGGGGTCAGGTGCCAGGTACACCAGGCGCATTGGTGACAGGATGCAAAGTGGCTTAAGCAGAAGTCCGTGAAGAGCCATTGCAATGGCAAACAGCCATGACTAAAGGTAGTGTTGGCTCTTTCCAGCAAGGAAAACCCTGCACCCAGGGCCCAGCTTTATTGGACTATAGCTGGAAATGGTGAGGTGCTGAAGCATCCGTGCTGCTCAAGGCCCACCGCAGGCATCTGAGTCCTCCCTGGACAATTTGTGAGACCTCTGCTATAGGGGAGCAGTAGAGTTACTTAAATACTAGCCATTCCTTAGCATGTGAACACCTTTTGGGCATATTATCACCATACCTTCTGATTTCCCTATTCTCATCCCTCCCTATCCACTCTTGTTCCTTTTTCTATAGTAGTTTATTTCCTCCTTCCATTCATCCTTTCTCATATTTCTTTTCTGTGATGATTTTATTTTCTCTGATTCACTTGTTTTTCTTTCTGTTCCATCTTTCTCTTCTGAAACGGTTGCAGAGGGCATAAAGGTATTCATGTGGCCTGATCTGTATAAAAAAGTAATCTAGTCACTGCAACCTGAGCTTAAAGACATGGGTGATCTGCTGACCAATGGAGAAGTTTTTTCCCTGTACGTAAGAAGTAACAGATGGCAAGAGGGATATCTCTTGTTTTACGAAGATACTCTATGTACGGTTACTGTTAGAGTCTACTGCTGATTAGGGTTTTGTTTACAGAAGCTGTGGTTGGTTGGTGCCTTTGAAAATCAGGTTAGTTATTTTGGTGTCTAAATATGGACTTGAAAATTTTGGCCAGGGTGATTTGCTCAAGGTCATTCTTCTGACTCAGGGACAAAAGAAGGAAAAGAAAACAAACCTTTTCAGCTCTCCCTTCATATTGATACTCTGTACAGTTTTAGTAAAGTAGATGTTTAGATACCCAGATTCAGTAAAGCAGATGTTTATATATCCAGATTATATACCAGATTATAATGAAGTGAATGATCAGAATTGATTTGGGAGGAGTTAAAAGCACATCCTGTAAAGTGGCACAGTCACTTTGTGGAGTTTCTGGAGTGAGATGGACCCTAGAGCAGAAGAAACACTCCATGTTGCATAGGAGCATCTAGGCAAACTACCCCTGCCTTCACAACATGGTGCACCTTTTCTTCTACGGCCTGCCTGGATCAGTTTCTGGGACTGTTCGGGCACAGCTGAGAGAGTAGGTTGAAGCTGTCTCTGCTGCACTTGTAGCCCTGAGATGAGCTGACCTGAGGTTTAAGACCCTGAATTGCCAACTCCTCCAGGGAACAGTGAGCCAGGTTGATCATAGTTCCTTTGCACTGTAGTTCCCGTGAAGATTAGAAGGGTTTCGTACATCAGTGTAAGACCTTGAACTTACTATTCAACTGTTCACAATGAGAGCATTTCTCAGAGGACATGAAATTGTGTTAGGAAATCAGTTCCTTTCACTGTCCTTAGGAAACAAAACAACTGTGACTTGTAATTACTGCTGTTTCTGAATCACTTTCAAGGGAAGCTCAGGAAATAGTATATTTTCATGTTCCATTGTGAATTGGAACATTTTCTTGTTTAGGACAGCATGTGTTTAAAAGAGTTACCAACCTGGGAACACAGTGAAGTCCAGAGATAAACTTTCCTATCACAAGGGATTGAGAACAAATTAAGCAGTGCAGCCTCCAAAGGGATTTAAGAGTCAGTCTTCCAAGTCTGCTGCACATAGTGATTTTCAAATCCCTTCTGCTGGATTTGTGGAATCTGAATGTCATTGAGAACACCATTTTGCTGTAGTCTGCCTTTGAGGTGTCCTAAGAGATCTGGTCAAACTAAGTAAGAATCTCAAATTCATTCCTGGGCCATCTAAGTCTCTGCTTTGATTGTAGTAATTTATTTCTAATTTTCCTGTCACAAAGGTAAAAGATTCCCCACTCTATTTTGAATAAAAGCAGAGAAGAGGGACTAAGCACTCAAATTTTGTCTAAATAGATGAAAAATGGATTCTGAATTGCTCTTGTGGCATTTACAAATCTTCTCTGGATGTACAGTGTGTCCAAAGACCCTGGATTCTGTACTGACAACTGCTGTACTGGTGCTGCATAAATAAAACACATTTTAGCCACTATGTCTTTGCTATAGGTATTTAGTGTGAAAAGATGACAAATACCAGCTTCAAAGGCATGGCATTTCCTACAGAAACTCATGTTGAATCCAGAAGTAAGGTTGAGAAATGCATTTGGTTGCTATGATGAAATGTTGGAAATTCCTGGATTAATGCTTTTGAATAAGCAAATGGCTAGGTAAGAAAAGAAAAGACAAAAGCAGCTGAAGTTTGTGTTTCACGCTTCAAGTGACCTGGCCAAGTGTGGCTACATTGCCTTTTAAAATCAAATGACCATGTTGCATCTCCTAGGGTCCTGTAGTATGAATGCTAAAAGGATTAAAAGTAGCCAGCTCACACAGCTTTATTTTACTCTTTACAAGGGCCATGTTAAACTTGAGACTTTATATCCTTTGTTTACATTGATATGAGTACATAGCGGGAAATTACATAATTTGACCTGTGCTATGAAGTAAAATACCCCTTTGTGTTCTGTTTTGGAGCAAATACTTAAGGAACTGTGTTTTCTCCAGTGCTTTCCTACTGAAGTCTTTTACATTAAAACGTTGTAACATGCCCCAGAAAGTTACAAAAGCAATGCAATGATAATACAAGTATTTAAGTGAAAGCAGCTTTATAGTAACTGCTTGAGTAGAAGTGGTCTACCCTCACACCCTCCATCCTGCACACTACAGCATTGTTTGAAGGCAAAAGAAAAGTAGGAAGATTTTTTAATACTTGTTATTATGCAGTCCTCAAAGGTGTAACAAGGTACTCAATCTAGAGTGAAAGGTAATGGAATGGAGTGAATAGGATAAATAATAAATCAGCATAAATAGGAAGCAGCTCACTAGGGTCAAAAATGAGTTAATGATTTGAAGTTCTATTAACAAGTCTATAATTTTTTTAATGCATATCAAATACCCTATAGCCCTTTAGGATTGTTCTCAGAACTCTGAAGGGAAAGAAGAGATGCCTGCAAAGTTCAATGTAGTGTTTACAGCAAGTTAAGCCTGCATCTTTCTGTTTAAGAACAGTGACTATTAAACATGAGGATGAGGGATTATAGTCTGATTCCGATCACCGTTTCCAAGAAGACTGGTTTGTACTTCTTGAATCTCCTGTACCTTCTGAAGCCTCTCAGACATTCTCTCCCAGCACCAGCCCAGCTCACCCAGAGCTCAAGCAGGCAGGTCTGGTGCTGTTGCTGTATCCATTCGGAATTACATTTCATCATCCTTCTGATCATGGCACTGATGTGCTGTTAACATCAAGGAAAACAGCCAAGTGCAAATAATTATTTGAAACCAAATACATCTATGTTCCGTAGTGTAAAACCCATTGACACACAATAGCCCCTGAGTCACTTTAGCAGCAGATGTTGCAGATGGAAAACAGCCATACAAGTAGTTTAGCTCATTTTCCTGCTGTTGGAGGTATCTTTTCTCCTATCAATGTATTTGCTAAGGGGCTGCCCAAGTTAATTTTAAGTATCTCAGTGAGGCCTAACAGAAGCCTTAGGCAGTTACTCCACACTGCATCTGATAGCCCGAATTAGAGAAGTCTGAAGTATCAGGTGTATCTTGTAATCTCTGTGCACGTTATGACTTCATTTTGTGTTCCGCAATCTTGCGTTGCTTTTTGTAATTTTCCGTGTAAGGAACAACCCTTTTTTGCACTGCACTAACGTTACTATATTGTACGACAGCTCACAGGGCTTAACAGAAGAGGCTCCTTTTAGATCTCACTCATCTTGGCCTTTCATCTTTATTTTTGGCCTGTAGGACAAAAACATCTTCCAGAAATGTTAGTAATGCAAATTATTCAGCTTTCATTAACATATTACTTCATAATCTTTCTGCATTTTCCGCTTTTGGTAATAGAAATAAGTTACAGCTGCTAAAATAGTGTTTATATATCTGACTTGGGGAAAAAGTGGTTAATTTTCATGGCAAAAAAGAGAAAATTCTGTTCAGTGAAGCAAAAGTTCCTAGAGTTAAAATTAACTGGAGGCAATATGATCCAGAATTAAGCCAGGCTACTTGCTGCCACAGATGAAATATGAATAGTATTCCAAATGTATTAGCATGACAGGAAAGTGGGGGCATTTCTCAGTCACTGGAAGGCCACTCACTGCACAAACTTGGCACAGAATCTGTAGGGGGAATGGGACAGAGTTGCTTAGGTTGGAGAAGATCTTTAAGATCATCCAGTCCAGGATTGCCAAATCCACCCCTAGAGATGGCAGCTGAGAGGGTCATGCACTGACTCCCTCATAGTGACGTTCACTGGAGCATGTTGGTTAAAGGCCAACTCGTGGCATGCACCACAAAGAGCAAGGAGAGTCTATGCAGCCTCACCAGCCCTACCTGTCCCAGAGGTGGGCTCTTACTTCCATTGCTAAGGCAGGAAAAACGTACTCTTAAAAAAAGGCTGATAAACTTTTACAGTGTCAACACACAGCTGCAGAGGAAAAAAGAGGCAGCATTTTAACTAGGCAGATAAATGGGATCTCATTAGAAAATTAAATGGTGCCCCTAAAAAATACCACTATTTCTCAGTAATGGGGACATTCCTTAATGAAGTGGACTGTGGTGTAAAACAAGCGATTTAGGGACATATGCTTATTTGTCTGATTCAGCAGCATTTGCTAAATGTCAGTGGTTTTGCCTATTCTGTAGCCATCAGAGTGGCAACAAATCCTGCTTCCCCAGCTCCAAACAAGGCACAGATAAGGGTGGTGGGGAGGAGACTGCAGAGGGGACAGAAAGGCTGTATTTAAACAGTTGTGTTTGCTTTTCTGTTAAAAAAAAGTCTTGGACATCTCTTTTCTGCCAGAACACTGGTACTTTGCAAATGCTGCCAACACAAACCCTGCCAGCAAGCCAGCTGACATCAGCTGACCAAGGACATGGTGGGACATCGGACGTTTTATCCATTCCTCTTCAAACAAGCAGCCTTTTGTCTGGACTGTTTGACCAAACAAGCCTGTGAGTCAAAGCAGAAACCTGCTTATGGAAGGCATGCTGAAGTCAGTATAATCTAAGATACATAGCACCAGGAGTTGCATGAGCTAAGCTTAAGATCAGACCAGGTTTGCAACATCTCTCAAATAAAATGGGGGGTTTACTATACAGGATAAGTGCATAAGGGAACATTATTCCTGTTGCTGCCTGGGGCTTCATCATCATCATTTTGTGAGAGGAACCCAACAGGACATGCAATCTGTAGGACATTTCATTGGACGTAGCCAGTGCAGTCTAGCCTACACTGGTGATGAGGAAAAGTAGGCTCCTGTCCTAGCCTAGACTGAATGAATTGGATAATTTCTGTATAGCTCAAGCAGATGGTTGCTCCACAAAACTTGCTACTGAAATTGGCTCCTTAGCTGGCAGGCAGAGCAAATGTTAAGGACTGAGTGTGTAGTTGCAGTGGTATGAGTCTTGTGCACTATCAGGTCAGAATGAACATGGTTCAGCTGAGACAAGGGACACAAAGTTCTGTGTCCCAGAGTTGTATTAGCCACAGTCCAAAATGCAGATGTAAAGCCCATGTTTATGGACCCACTCTGGGAATGGGGTGATGGTGCATGGAAATGCTTAGATAAAGACAGGCAAGTCAGGCACAAAGCCTTTTGGCACAAAAATTAACAGGGCCAAATTCTGGAACAAACTGTCACCAGCAGAAAGGATTTAGTGCAGATCAGCGCTTTGAACTGAGTGGCTTTGCTGTTTGCAGCCTGGCCCTGGAAGCCAGATAAAAGCTGGATGTCTTGTGTTATCAGGCCATGTCTTATGAACCTTTTCCATGCCAGGTTCTTGCAGAGGTGTCTGAGGCCATGGGGAGCACACGTGCAAACTCATGAGCTATGCTGGCCCCACCAAAGTGCTGAGTGCTGTTCGTTTGACTGCACACTGAGCAAGCTATTCATGCTCTGATGAAAGAGCAGCTTCTCTAGCGATAGAGGAGGACTGAAAGCTACTGCCCTGGCAAGATGGTACCTTTCAACAGGCATATCCCATTTTCATTCATCCCTGTGATGGTGGTGGTGCCCTGGCACAGGCTGCCCAGAGAAGCAGTAGCTGTCCCATCTGTGGCAGTGTTCAAGGCCAGGTTGAACGGAGCTTGGAGCAACCTGGTTCAGTGGAAGGTGTCCCTGCCGTGGCAGGGGGTTGGAACTGGATGGTCTTTAAGATCCTTCCAATCCAAACCAGTCTGTGATTCTGTGAATTAGCACTAGTTGTTTTGCATTGTCCCTGGAGCCACACAGGCTGGATGGAGTGAGGCATATACAGCCCTTCTTGCCTAAAGGCATCATCAGTGTACAGGTTTGCCTCTTTGCTGGGGGTGGGACAAGTGTTGCACTGTTACACCTCCAGCCATGCTAAGCCATGAGCCCTCAGGCAGCAGTCATGAGTGAATACTGTCTGCTGCACTTAGTGACATCTCTCTCCATCCTGCACTGAAGGTGCTGTGCAGCTTGAGAGATAGGAGATGGAAATGCTTTTTGCCTTGGTCACTATTTACAAATTAGTCTTAAACCCAGACTGAGCAAAGTGGAGCTGCTGTCTGCTGGCAGTGGGGTGGCTTTCCAGCGGTGGGCTTGGTGAGCTCCACACTCCTCTGTCTGAACTTGCTTGATGCAGGGCTGGTCTCTGCAGAGGAGCAAGGGTTCCACCACCAGCACAGACTATGCCAGTCAAGAAAGAAGCCAAGGATGCCTATGAAATCCCACTTAAAGCTGTGTAACCTCGGTTTAAAATGAATATCGAGTTTGAAGAACTGGCTGGTGGCTGTCATGGTGTGTTGGTGAGGTTGTAAGAGAAGGGGAAAATTTCATGCATCACTTGCAGTTTACTTCCACTTTTGAAACCTGTAACCCAGCACTTTACATGGCCAGCTTATTCTGCAGTGTTGTGTTAGTTATGTAAACCTCAGTGTGCTTCAGACTGGAAAAGAATATGACACAGAACATCTACTTGAATTCTTCTTGGCAAGTTTATACCTGCATCTTAACTACTACTATTTTTACTTATACACTCCTGGATTCAAAAGACCTTGATCTGGGGGCAAATCAGACCAAAATCTATGTAGAGATGTGCTCCCGTCTCTGTGCAACAAACCTGCTGCACACATCAGGGCTTTTCTTGGAGCACACAAAAGCTGCTCCCTTTCTCACCACTCAAGCAAAGGCTGTTCTACTATGGGCTCAATTGCAATGCAAACTAATTGTGTCCATGGAAATTCAAGTCCTGAAAATACTCAGGTCCTCACTGACATACTGCAAATGCATTTGAAACATTCTTGTATCCCAGGATAAGAGCTACATAAGTAGGCTAAACCTTTCACACTTTCTCTCTGAACTTGTTGGATTTATTTACCAAACCCCATTCCATAGATGTGCCCAGCAAATGTCATGGAGAACCATTTGCAATGAAACTAAAGCTTAAACATAGAGATTCTCTCTTCCCTAAGCACTGGCTTCTATTAAAACTGGGAGTTGTTCATATTTCATCCCTTGCAGCCTCTGTAAATCCTCTGTTTGACATTTTAAAGTGCCATACAGGTTCTAATACACATTACACAAAAAGAGCTATTATAAAATTCCTGACTTCTTTTTGTTTGTGTGACAAAAAGGGAATGGCAAATCCTCCAATTGGACCAGATAATCACTCTCATGTGAAAAACCTACAATCCACATCCTCTGTTTTCTTCTTAGCTGAGCTTCAACTGCGTTTGGTCAATAAGTTTATGTGTGAAGCCCATAAATCACCTTCCAATACACACTGGACAGTGGAGAGTCCTGGTAGATTAGACATCAGCCACAGGAGAAATCGCATCATGTCTGGATCCAGGAAGGCCAAGTGCTGCTGGAACATTTCCATTTCGTGTTATCATGGTTTTCTGAAGAGCCCTCTTTACACAGTAGGACCACTTGCTGGAGTGAAAGATAGTTGGATGGATAAAGGTTTACAGGATCAGGTCTTCTGACATGACAGACCATTACAAATCCATGAACTGCAGTTTTACACAGGAGCCTATCACTGTATAAATAGAACAACTTCATTGCTGGAACTGAGTTATCCAACACTTGCAGAGCAGATCTAAAGAAAACTTTGTCAGCCACCTGAACACTGCTCAGGTGCAGTTTGTGCTCCAAGCCTCTGAAGTGGTTCATGGTGTGACTGCATTGGTTTCATGCAGTGAGAAGCAGCCATGTACTGTTTAGCTAGGGAGGCAGTACAGGGGGAAGAGTCAGGAATACTGAGCCTTTCTAAGGGGCTGAGAGTGTCACAGGGATATCACATAAACCCCTTCCCTCCTCTTGCTTGCAAGAGCAGGAGTTTCTGATATGGACTGAAGTTGAGGCAGTCAATGAAGTGGGTATTTTTCACTGCTATTTGTGTCTTGGGAATGAATATAACAAAATGTGGAATTGTTCAGAGGAAGATGCTCTACAAAGGAAAAGATTAAAGAATGTACTGCCTTGGGCTATGCACAGACTTAGCTTGTAGTCTGTGTTTCAATTTTAGCCTTAAAACTCAATTCAACTAAATAAGGTGCCCCTTTAACATCTAATGGAGGTTTTATCATGGTTAAGGAGACAAGTTTCTTACAAGGTTATAAAGACAAAATGATCACTAACACAAGTGTTTAGTTAGGCTCTTTCAGGCCGCTTTGTTGCCTTCCTCTGTATACAAACCAGGCTGCCTTGGCTGATGCTTGTTTTAAGGAGGGATAAACCACAGTGAGCTGCTTTTGTACAGGTTCTTCCAGCCAGGCTTTTCCCAGGACAGACCATTCATCCTGGACACTGAATCAAACTGGACAATTTTAAATCATTGATGCTGAGACATTTGTATGTATGTATGCTCAGGCATGTCATTGCTGCAGAGGATGAGAATTTGCCCAAGTACTATGCTCCATCACACTGTTATCAACCACATTTTATTCTTTTTCAGTGTACTTCTCCTGGGATTTGTTTCAAAACCAGACTTTCACATCTTATGCCAGCAAAGGCCAGGGAAGCAGAGGATGTGAGCTTCAAGTTTAAAGGTTGACTTCAAGGCAAACATCTGCACACATCACCCAGCCTCCAAGTCGGCTCTCCAGAGACTGAACAGCATTCAAAATACCAATATTCCTCATCCATGCAGTTTAAAAGCAGAGTGGTTTATCATGTTCACTGAAAGGTGATCTGCCTTTATGTAAAGCCTTCTTCTCTTAAGCACAAGTATTATGAAACCCACAGGAATCCATAAAGACTGATGGGACGTTTTTCTAGAATGCCAGGCCTGTACATCTTCCACCTTCTGTGATTCAGGAGCAGCGTAAAAGGCCATAAACCATTCAGCTGCTGTGATTCACTGCACTGATTCATGTGCTTGGTACAAATATTCAGAGATCAAAGCAGCATCTGCCCCCCCCCCCCCCAAGATTTTAAGTGATTTTTTTTAATGCTTACCATAAAGATGGACTTCCACCTAAAGCATTATCTCCTGATTGATAGTGGATATTTTAGGTAGCAAGTCCTTGATGGTAAAGATTGATGCTTCCTTTAAGAATCATATGGTGTGGTACCTAAAGCAGTGTACTCTGCAGACATGTTTCCTCCCTGACCTAGCCTGAACATAAGACAGTGATCACACAGGAGTTTTCTGGGCAGAAGTTTACAGGGAGTTAAAAAAAAAAATGGAAACGTCTTCCCTGTGAAGGAATCTGGAAGCTCTCCTAAACCATTTTGTATTAACTTTGCAGTGGATGAAGGTGTTAAACTGGCATGTGTCTATTGATGGGGAAGTGATCCTTTCAAGTTCTCTGCTTCATCCCCACATGTGGAATTTGTTGTGCCAGTGGGACGAGGCTGGCTATAAAACCCCAGCATCCCGCTCAGGCAGCCTGCTACCACATCTCTGCTGAGAGGCATCCCCCCTTCATCTCTGCCGGGCAGGCAGTCCTTCGCTGACAGAGGAGGATGGATGTGAGGTTCACCTGGATGCTGTGCATGCTCTGCCTGGTTATCACAGTCCGAGCGTTTACCCAGGAGGGGTTCAAGGAGCTGTTGCTGAAGCAGCTGGGGCTCTCTGAGGTCCCTACACTTCATAGCAGAGACTTGGTGGATCTGGTTATCCCAGACCATGTGAAGAACAAATACATCTCCATGCTGAAGCGGCAAAGGGTGAAGCGCCGAGCTTTGCCAAGCCTGGCCGGCATCCTCAGGGGGATCCCCGGCAACACAGGTAATGTTTCTGCTGTCACTGTTGGGAGCTTGGGAAGCATTGTGCAGTTGCCATGGGAGGCAACAGGATGGGCACAGGCAGACCCACAGGGGGAATGAAGTTTGGGTCTGGCTCCATACCTTAGCTGGGTAGAAGAGGGGCAAGTAACACGCATGAGTAAGATCTTGCACCTGGAGAGAGGGTCCCACTTACAATGGGCAAGCTACTGCTGGGGCTTAGTAGAAGGGAAAAGCTTTGGTACCCACTTAACATTTTGGACAGGTGAAAAAGTGATGTTAAAAAAATCAGTATGAAGTGCAGATCTGGCAGGTTTTGGGTCAAAAGACTCGAAAGTCCTCTGATAAGAATCACATCTCTTAAAGGATATTTCATTCTCCCCTGTCTCTGTTTTGATTTGGTTTTGTTTGCCTGGGAAGAATATCAAGGAGGAAATCAGCTGTGCAGACACCATGGGGTTTGTACAAGGACACTTATTTCACTTCCAAAAGGCATACATAGCACACTGGGTGGCAAGTGAAAACACTTTTTCATTGCAAGTGGGGTGATTTCCTGCTTTCATGCTCAGTGCTGGCACAATGAGATATACACCTTTTGGGGCTTGCTCAGTTTGGGGTCAAATGATATAGGAGATTTCTTTTCCCCAGATTACAGAGGCTCAGACAGAAGAATGAGAGCATTTGCAAGATACTGATTTAAGGGTGCATTAGAAAAGATGTGTTTAGTGGCTGTCCCTGCTGCAAGGGCTAATGTGGAAACATGGAAAGAGTGCCTTGTGATGATAATAGTGGATGAAGTGTGGGGGCTTTGCTCACTGTGGTGCCAATGACAGGCTGTCTATTTTGTTCCTTGGCAGGAGAAGCCCTCTACTCTGACACGACCACACGCCAGAACCTGATCTTTGACATGGAAGGCAGAATACCTCGAAACAGTGAAGTGACAATGGCTGAGCTGAAACTCTTCAAAAAGCCTCTGGACAGAGCAAACCTGCCTGCCAGGCAGTCTCACAGGCCCGTCTCCAATGCCAGAGTCAGTGTGTACTGGGTTCAGCGGCAGCATGATGGCACCAACAAGACCTCCCTGGTAGACTCTAGGTAAGAAAGGGATCTCTCCTGAAGGCAGGACTCTAGTTACAGGGGATAGGTCCTCTGGGCTGGGTTTGGTTGTCATGTGTTTGTGCCTCCAGTCAGTCTGATGGGGTTACCTCTGTAGAATCAGGCTCCATATAGCCTCTAAACCCAGAATGATTTTATAAGAGCAGATATTAGGTTGAGCCTGCAATATATGATGATTCATTGTAATGATCTATTTGTGTGTCAAACAATGCCATGTACTGCCAGATTTTCCCCTTTAAAACACTCCACCTCATTCACTTCTGTCTCACTCTAGCTCACATAGGTTACTGGCAGCTGATATGCTTTCAATTGGCCATCTCATTGCCTGGTTTCAATAAGTAAACTATGCAAAAAGCATCTGATTCTGTAGCCTTGAGCTCTGTAGAAGTTTTACAACCCTTGAAGGCAGAATTAGACATCAAACCAATTTTCTGGGTGGGTAGAAACTTACAGCCCTGATGCAGCTAGGACAGGAGCAGGGGGAATACTGAGGTGTTTACCAGCCTTTCTAATCCCTGGGCTGCATGTAACCCTACACTGCCGTATTTCTGTATGGGCACGAAGTAATACCTTAGCATGAGCATGCAGAGAGTTTTATGTGGCCCTTCAGTATCTGTTAGATCCACATACTCCTTTCTGAGGTGTGTGTTAATTGCTGCTGTGTTCATTAGAGTGCTCAGCAAAAACTACCATGTAATCAAGGCATGTGACAGTCTATGGGGAGCAAATTATTCTGCTGCAGTGACAGTGCTGCAAGCCCAAGCTTTGTGTGATGGGCTTTTCTCTAATGCCAAGCCCTTGTCGTGCAGGCTGGTTCCTATACGTGAGTCAGGCTGGAAGAACTTTGACGTGACACAGGCCGTGCATTACTGGCAGAGAAACAAGAGGCGGGAGCCAATGTTCCTGGAGGTCTGGATTGAAGGAGAAAGGGTAGGCAGCTATGCCTCAGAAATGGCCAAAGCTGTGCATTTCACCTCCCAGGACCCCAAGGAAAAAGCCTTAAGCAAACCTGAACTGGTACTTTACACCCTCGACTTGGAAGACTATGGGTATGTATGAAAGCTTAATCTGTACTGCCTCTGTTGTAAGAGTTCCCCTGAATTATTGTGCTAACAAAAGGTGTGCAGCTCTCGCCCTCACAAGTAAACTGGAGGAGTTAAGAGAGTTGCTGCTGAATTGCACCTCTCCTCTTCCCATATTTGTTGCCTGTATATTCAAATGAAACCCCGTCATGGCCCCAGTTTCACGTGGCAGGATGCTATTAACGGCGTGGATTATTTCTCCCACATCCCCCTTTCCAGTTACAGCATCAGTTCTTGTCTCTCCCTTGGCACACAGGGGCCCCGGGGACTGCAGGGAGGAGGCAGTGAAGGGGAAATCCACCTGCTGCCGGCAGAAGCACTACGTGAACTTCCGTGAGCTCCCCTGGGCGCAGCACTGGGTCATCGAGCCGGCTGGTTACCAGGCATACCGGTGCTCGGGGGGCTGCCTGCAGGCCCCCAGTGCCCTGCTCCGCTTGGGCTATGGGGGGCGTGCCTGCGCTGAGGTGGAGAGCTCCCCGCTGCCCATGATGCTGCTGGTCAAGAGGGGCAACCGCACGGAGGTCGAGGCGGCCGAGTTCCCCAACATGATCGTCGAGAAGTGCGGCTGTGTGACGGATGGCATGGCGCTGGTGTGAGGTGTGGGGCCAGCCGGGGTGCTACCCAGGCCCTGACTCCTCACAGCCCTTCCCAAAGACACCCCGGGCTGCAGCCATGCAGTGATAGAGGTGCTGGGGGGACCTCCACATACCTGTGTGCAAGGGGCAGCATGCAGTCCACTACCCTACAGAGAGCTTGCACTTAAAGCCACTGTCCATATAGATGGGCTCAGAAGAGCATCCATCTTCATGTATGACTATGTGAGGGGTACCTATGGAGCCTTAATACTTCTTAGGACCCTCTTGATGCTAGCCAAATTTCACTGAATTTGATGGACCTGCCTCCAGTGTGTTTCAGTCCCTACACTGGAGTATTGCAACCAGCTGCAGGCAAAGGAGGAATGAGAATCACCAAATGGAGAAGTAATACATGGGTTCAGCTTTTCTGATGAAAAACTCCTGGTTTTGGTCCTTGTCTGTCCAAGTCATGTTTATGATGAACTGGAAAGCAAAAGCACTTACATGTATATATTGTATACACACACACGTGTACATATATATAGTATATGAATATATGTATGTATTGTCTACATACATATTGGATATATACATATTGTCTACCTACATACATATATGTTCATAAAATATTGTTTAGAGCTCAAAGAAACAGACACGCACGTATGTATCATATGCATATATACATGTACATGAAAGATTACCTGGAACACAAACATAATTTTGGCCTCTGCTCCTTGGGCTGAGGAGAGTTTCAAACAGAATTTAGAGTTCTGAAGCCAATGGGAATATTAGGAGTTAGGTTTGCTCACACAAGTAACAGTTTGTAGAATCACAGGATCATAGAAGCAGCTAGGTTGGAAAAGACCTTTAAGATCATCAAGTCAAACCATTAGCCCAGGAAATCAGACCTTTATTTTTCTGGTTGTGTCTTGCAGTTGTTTCAGTTTAGGGATATTTTTGTGTGCTTACAAACTCAAGGCAACAATAAACTACAGTTATTAAAGTAGCCATTCATTTGCTTATATTTATCCTTAGTTATTAAAGTGGAGGGGAAAAAAGTCTGCCATGTTTCTGAATGTACCCCGGTGCCTGGCTCATGTGAAGATACACACAGTAACAGCTCTTGGTTACCTGTGTGATCCTGCCCGCTTCTGGCAAAGCTCATGTACTCAGGCAGGGACTGGCACTGGGCTGGATCTGCAGATGGAGCAGAGCAGAGGTTAAGCCGAGGCTTTCTTAAAGAGAAAACCTAGAAACATGGTAGTGTGAGGTGTCCCTGCCCATGGCAGGGGGCTGGAACTAGATGATCTTAAGGGCCTTCCAACCCAAACCATGCTGTGATTCTGACAGGCAGGAGAGGATGCATGGGGTGTGAGCTGCAGCAGTGCAGTGCCAGAGCCTGCAGGCAATCCCCTGGAGCTGTAGTGCAGGAAGAGATTAGCTGCTCCTGCTCCTCCCTTCCCAGGTGAAGTGCTTTAACCCTGACCATTCCTTATGGAATGACATCTGACCAGCACATCCCCTGGAGAGATGCAATGACAATGGGGTTTGGGCTGTACCAAACTGTTGGCTGGGGTGTCACCAATGATAATTTCCATATTTCATATCAGACTTCTCAGTAGGCAAGTGGCTCTGGGGATGAAGATGTCACTGCCGTCCATCTCTGTAGGATGTGGTCCTTGAGGCCCTGACTGAACCTGATGGGAGAACTCTGAAACGAGTTTGACTGGACAGGGTGGCCATGGGCCATGGGCTAGGTGAAAAGAGAGACCTGTTGGACTCTGCGGTGGCTTCAAGTCTCATCAGGAAGGCTGGATGTCAAGTGTCCCTGCTGCCCTGCAGGACCCTGGCTCTGAGGTCATCCAGGCATCCCTGCAATCAGCATCACCTTGGGCCGGCATCTTCCACTTGTGTACATGTCTGTGGCAAAAGAAGAGCTTTAAGGGGAGAGAAGGTGGCAGAAGCACAACTCACCAGTCATCAGCGCTGGGCTACAGCACCATGGGTTACTGGAATCAGAACTGGGTGAGCCAGATTGATCCCGGCCCATTTCCTTCTCATGACTACCTAGTGTCTATCTTAATGGCATTGGCATTCAGTCGCAGTTCCTCTCCTAGGAGCAGGGCATAGCCTGAAGGCCATGAGCTCTGCTATCTTTTGAAGAACAAAGCCGGTGATTTACCTGTGCTGCTGCTGGGGAGGAAAGTGTTTGAACTGATTCCTGCCTGACAATTAAGAGCATTAACCCTGGCTGCCCTCCAGCACTTGGACTCCAGACATCACCCCCCAGGCCTGGGAAAAATCCTATCCAGTGCAGTCAGCACCAGGCTGCAGGGAGCAGAGCACTGCCCCAGGGATGGACAGTGGGACCAGAGGGGTGGACAAGGACTGAGCCCTCTTCTGCTGCCCTCCACGAGGATTCTGCACCATGTCTGACTCCCCTTGCTTTTCTTCTGGCTCCCTTTTGTTCTGCTGTCCTGTGGACACAAGGTACCTAAAAGCAAGCAGTGGGTCTGTGTGAATGTTGGTGATGGGGGGGACGGGGAAGGGGATGTGGTGTCAGAGACCCACTGTTACTCTGGGGCCCCATCCAGGACCATGAGGCTGGTGGTAAAGACAGAGCAGAGGCCTTTGGAAGAGATGATTTATGGAGAGCTATAAGCATAGATAGCCTGGGTGACTGCACACCAGGCTGGGCATCATTAACACCCATGTCCAGGGTGTGGGGAAGACTCCAGAGATTTCTGCAGCACAAACCCCTCAGTAGCACTGCCACCCAGACACCAGCCTGTGCTGGGGGAAATGTTTGTTGTCACTTTCCATCCTGGCTGCATTTGCTGTGATACTTTCTGTGTGCTCCTCACTGCTTTTGTACCGGTACAACCTGTCAAGCATACAGAGGCCATGGAGCTGTCATGTCATCTCTTCTGTCTGAGCAGCACCCCAGCCTCAGGGAAGGCAGAACAGCTTACATACCTGGCAGCAGCGTGGTTCAGCATTAACATCTATGCTGTGCTGTAACATAGAATCATGGAATGGTTTGGGTTGGAAGGGACCTACAAAGCTCATCCAGTGCAACCCCCTGCAAGGAGCAGGGATGTCTTCAGCTAGATCACATTGCTCAGGGCCACATGCCGCCTGGCCTCAAAGAGCAGTGCAGTGGCGTAGTGGACCAGATATAGGCAGAAATGATGTCCAAAAATGTAAAGGTGTTTTAAGGCAAACCCAGTGTTGGAACACAGCATCCTCCTGTGCTACTAACTGTGCAGAGCACACACATGGCACTCAGGAGAGGGGGTGTGCTGCTCACAAGGGCTTCGTCAGCCTGTGAGTCCCAGGTTTAAGGTTAAGCCCTTGGGTAGGTGCTGGCAGTGGCAGCATGTCTGAGTTACAGCTTACAGCAAGCCCCAGCTCTGACCTGCCTTCCTGGCACTGCTCACAAGCTGATCTGCCATGTCCTGCAGTGTTTAGTGGAGCTGGATGTGAGGAAATCTGTTGGTCTTACAAGAGCTCTTCCCGTGAGGCTTGGGCAGGACAGCAGCACTTCCTCTCCTTTATGGTTACGTTTTAGGAGAGGTAACAGAAGATTCAAGCCGTGTCAAACACCACTGCTAGCTGAGTGACACTGCCCTGTCTGATCCTCCCATGGTTCCATTTGAACCAGGGCTGCTCTCCCATGTTCTTTCACAACCCAGGTGAAGTGACAGCTTTACTCTGCTGCTGAGACCTCATTTCCTCTCCTCTCTTTCTCCCCCAGCTCTTTGCATTTCACAAACTCCTACCAAGAGTGTCTGACACTTTGCCTTTCAGAGCAGCCTTCTAATTGCTGGCAGAAGTGGAAAGTCAGATTCCCAATCCACATCCCAGCAAAGGTGATAATCAGTGCAGCTCCTCTGGCTTTGCCTGGGAACATCTGGAGTCTGGGAAAGGGGAAACCAGGACAAAGCAAGCAAACAAAACAGCACAGGCAGAGATCCCGCAGGACTTCAAGGTATTTAGAGGTGTCTGAGCAGTCTCAACGTCCAGTTCTTGCCATTAATTTAATGTGACGTTACTACAAGCTTCTTTGCTTGCTGAAAATCATAGAATCACAGAGTGGTTTGAGTGGGAAGGGACCTGAAGGATCACCTACTGTGATCAGTTCATCATCACTACTTCCCCGATGACTGCCAGCTTCCAGCCCAGCAGTCAGTAACTGCCACCCTTAGGAGGTCTCACTAGTTACCTTGTGCTGGTTCCAGTATCACACAGGCTATGAGGTGCTATCTACAGCCACCAAACATCGTGTTCTCACTGACGTCTCCCAAGCCAGCTGCCTCCTTACAAACACTGCCTTTCTTTCCATACATCCCAGGTAGGAATGCTCCTTGCTACCTTTGCACTCCAGGTTTTGTGCCAATTCAGTTCCTTGTGCCTAGTTAGAGGCATGGGGTGAAATCTTCCCTGTGAGGGTGCTGAGGCACTGGCATAGGGTGCTCAGAGAAGCTGTGGCTGTGCATCCCTGGCAGTGTTCAAGGCCAGGTTGGATGGTCTAAATCCAGCCTAAGCATCCTGGATTCACCAGCCCCTGGCCCTGGCTGTGCCTGGAAGCAGTGGTGCCTGCCCAGCCGTTCCTGGGCAGTTGACACCTCCCTGCCTCTGGTGCCATTAGGTATGTTAATCTGCAAAGCCACCCTCATTGCTCAGCGGGAACTGAGGGCAAAGCCGTGTTAACTAAGCAGGGTGCAGTCCTTAACAACTCAGAGTAAATGTCTTGGAGGAACCTTTAAGGTTTAAAAATAGCACCTTCCTGAGAACAAGGCACGCTATGAACAAACCTTTGAAATACCAACATTCTCCAGGAAGCAAAACCTCAGATAAGAACAAATTTAATTGGGGGATCAAGGTGGTCAATTTTGGCTATTCCTGGAATAGGCAGAATGACATAAACGTGACCCAATATCCCACAGTGCAGTGGCACCATGCCCATGGGACAGGGCCTGTGGTCAGGTATTTGATCACAGAGCCGTGGGTTTCATCCACTGCTGAAACCGGACACAGCCTCTGCTGTCAGCTCAGTGCCACCTACAGCAGGAAGTGGAAAACCAAAGGAAGAAATACCTGCATGCTCAAAGTGGTGTTCAGGTCAGGACACCAATGTAACTCGTGTATTTGTACGTGATGGAGTGGGCTGCACAGCAAGGAAATGGGGAAGGAGCCTTCTGGCTGGAGGTTGCCAGCTACGTCTGCTTTGTGATGACCATTCTAAACTTCCACAGCTTATTTCTCCCTATCACCCAATCCCTGCTATTGTTCATGTATTTCCTGTACTTTTATGTCTTTGCAGGGTATAGATGGATCCGTATGAGCTGAGGAAAAGCCCTCCCCTAGGTTTGTGCCAGTGTCTTTTGCTACTTGATTTTCCCCACTGAGCAACTCTGACATGCAAGAGGAACACAAGGCAGAGCTCTGGATCTTACAGATCGTTTAATAACTGCATTTAAGTGACACCTGAGAAGCATTCTGTAAGTCACACACTTGTTGGGGAAGTCTTTGTGCGGGAGCACGAAGCTTTGCTCTTGGAAAGGTGTTCACAGTTTTGGTGTATTTACAACCAGAAAGACTTTGGGAATCCAAAGCTGCATTAATCCTTGGGAAAAGGAAGGTATCAGCAGGGTACTGCAAACTCCGCACTATCCTTTGGGCTAGAAAGATCACCTGTGCTGTTGTAGGCTAACCCTTCCTGTGGATGTATCCCCGAGCACATGCTTGTCTCTATCCCTCTTTCCACCTTTTTTTTTTACCAAAATATTCCAAAACTCCCTTGTAGATTGAAATTTCAGGCATGTCAAGCACTTTAGTACCACCAAACATCACCTTATCCTACTGTACCATTTACTGCATTAAAGTCGCTGCTCATCATATAAATCAGATTTTACTAATGATTGTTACATTTTAGGTGCAAAATGGAAAGTTCATCACTTCTGGATCCCATATGCAGATAACCAGGGAATAATTTATGTGTGCTTTAATTTAGCCCTCTTGTGCCACAAATTTACGTTTTCAGGACACTGTCCCAAACAGATCCAGAAGTTCTAGGTTTGTGTATGGTAGTGCAGTGGTCACCACTGCTTGTGATGCTAACAAAGCTCACCTTGTGGATGTGAATTTAGAAGCTGGGGACCCTCAGTTAAAAGGATACTGTGGACTTTCATTTAACCATACCAGACATGTCTGCAAATAGGTAGTCTCAAATCCAAGGCGTGGGTAGAAAAGCTGCAGAACATGCACTGCTTCTGGGTTGCTCAGACATCGGCTGCTGTGTTGGAAATGACTCCGCTACCCCACTCCCACCGCTGGAGCCATGATCCGTGCGGAGCCATAACCGCTCCCAAGAGGCAGAAGGGAGTATGGAGAGGGGACAGCCCGGGGGCCCGCAGCCCAGGCCCGCAGCGACACCTGCCGGTACCGCGCCCCGCACCGGGGACAGGACACGGAGCTGCTGGGGAGGATCCAGAGGCAATGATGATCCGAGGGCTGGAGAAGTTCTGCTATGGAAACAGGCTGAGAGCTGGGCTGGTTCAGCCTGGAGAAGGCTCCAGGGAGACCTTAGAGCAGCTTCCAGTGCCTAAAGGGGCTTCAAGAAACCTTAAGAGGGGCTTTGGATAAGCCTGTAGAGACAGGACAAGGGGGAATGGTTTTAACCTGACAGAGGAGAGACTGGGATGAGATCTTAGGCAAGTTCTTCCCTGTGAGGGTGGTGATGCACTGGCACAGGGTGCCCAGAGAAGCTGTGGCTGCCCCATCCCTGGCAGTGTTCAAGGCCAGGTTGGACAGGGCTTGGAGCAACCTGCTCTAGTGGAAGGTGTCCCTGCCCATGGCAGGGGGTTGGAACTGAATGAGCTTTAAGGTCCTTCCCAACAGAAATCATTCTGTGACTGTACCACACACAAACCTGCAGGGCCTTGAGCCTTCCAATGTCACTGTATAACACAGCCTGACTGGAAAGCTGTGTTGGTGCAGGATGAACTGTCAGATTAACCAGCATTTCACAACAGCTGCACCAACCCGACTGTTCAGCAGCTTGCCTTTGGAGTTCATCAGGAATAAATCCTTGAGCTTTAACCCCCTCTCTCAATCCAAAACTTCCACACATCAACAAAATGACTTCCGAAGTGAGGCTGTAAGACTGCAAAACTGACTGAAGCATTAGATACAAACTGCTCATGTCAGAAACATGCACTACTACAGGAGTGAACTGATTTCCCAGCATTTGAAGCCCATTTCCTGCCAGTACTGCACTTCAAAACCTGATGAACCAAATGGATGGTGTGACGTCAGAACAGGACAGAGCAGCTTTACTTTTTCAAGTGTCTCTACAAGACAATCTGAGAGCAGATCATAAACACAACATTCTCCAGCATATGGTGGTAAATGCAAGATCTAAGGCACTGAACACTTTAAAGCCTCTCAAACCAGAGCTGTGGCAGCTGCTCCCATGAGGGGCCCTCACCACTGCACCAGAGGCTCCCAGCACTGGGGAGAAGATACTGCTCTGGGATAAATGATTGCAGTGGTGGTGCTTTTAGCCTTTCAAAGTCTATTCCATTGCTTTTAAGATAGCAAAAGAATTAAAACCCACATCCTGTATTTCCCATTCAGCTTCAGATGATCACTGTATCCTACTCACCTTCAGCAGCCAGCCAGTGTACATTCCTCTTTTTAATTCCTTAAGGATGTGATTCTCTTTTCCCTCACTCAGATACTTTTCCAGAGCAAAATAAGTAAATAGCCTTGTTTAACTTCTTCTAAAAGCAGTATTTATACATATTAAGAATCTACATCATGCCTGACATCCCACAGAAAAGCAGTTATACTGACCTCATCCATATAAAAATGTTGGTTTTATTCAAAGAAACTTCCACTTTTAAACCTAGATCCCAAGAGTTCAGTATCTCTCATTTGACAGTTGTACCTGTGCTGACTGCAACTCACATTAAAGGTGATTCAATATAAAGCTAAGAAAGGATTGCTATTTTTCTTAAAGTAGGTGATGACAGTGCCATAAAACCACTTTCCAGAAAACATTAAGGCTATTTCTGACCATATACAGAGTTTGTTTTACCTGCTGCATTAAGACTTGTTACAACCATTTGCAAAGCTGATCAAAAGACAGACGTTTCACTTCCTTAATATTGAACATATTGAATGCATGACTCCCTATCTAACGACTCACTGTTACACTACTCAAACTTCACTGAGAATAGAAACCAAAACTACCCAGGGATGCCAAAGAATTACATGTGGCCATAGAGAATTTCAGTAGAATAAGAAAAATCAAAAAGCACATGGATGGAAAATTGAAAAAATCACTTTTTTTTCCCTTTGGAGGGCTTTGCAAATAAGGCAGGATCGATCTGGTCTCTAGACAGACCTCGCACTGAAAAAAGCCTTGCTGCTCTTTCCTTTAAAGTGCCTCCACATTTCAGTCCTAAAGACATCAATCCCATCTTCAGTTTGTCTAAACCCAGGGCTTCCATTTCAGCAGCAGAGTTGAACATCATCAGGTCTATCGGTTCCACCTCCTGCAAAGAGAAAAACATCCCATCAGACTATTACTGCTGTCTTTCCTGATTGGTCTCGGAAGAATAAGCACACACAGAATGCTTCATTTTATAGAAGACCTTCAATTAGGATTGTCTCAACCTCCTAATTACTTACTATAGTTGAGCAATGTCTCAATTACATCATGCTGCATATTATTAGAGATACTTACACTACCCAGGCAAAGTATTCTGCAATCAATTACTGTATCACTGTAGCAACTGAAGCTAGCCAGCAGTAAGTGACTGTAAGAGCTATAGAAGTACTCCCCAAAAACATGAATTAAACCAGCCCACCATCTCACCTAGCACTTCAGTATCTTACCCTTGGCTTCCAGAGACATGACAAAGCCAACAGCCCCTTCTGAGCCCAACATTGAACATAACCAATATACCCCAGCAGGAGCAGGAAGGAGGATAAACAGTTATTTCTCATGCAGTTACACTGTAATTATAGAAATATATATAAACCCATCCTCTTTTTAGCAAGGTTAATCAAAAGGCAAGTTCTGAACTTCACACCTCATCCTGCCCCAAGAAAATTGATTAAAATTGCGTCTTAAAAGGCAATTAGCACATTTGAAGAGTAATTGAGGGTGAAAGGGACCTCTACAGATTGTCTAGTCCAAGCCCAGGGCCTTGTCCACAAAAGAACACAAAGACTGGGTAATTCAAATGCTGGAAAACAATAAGCATGAACATTCTAAAAAGACACAAAAATCTATGCCTATTTCACTACTTAAAAGCATGTATCAGTTTTACGGTACGTATTATGATGGAGTTATCAAAGAGACCTTAGACAACGTAATGCCAGCAGTGGGAATAGGGCCATTCCATTATGCACTCAGCAAAAACAATTAGTCCTAGCAGAATTAGAACCTCTGTCCTGCTAAACATACAAAAAGAGACTGGTTACCTCATTATTCTCATCCTACTTGAAAAAAAAATATCCATCCAGGGCTATTATGAAAGTATTTCCACCTGCAATAGCAATCTGCCACAGCATTGGTGGAGTTTCCTGTTCTAGGAATAGTCTCACAAATACCAAGCAAAAGCTAAACAGTGAAGAATGGTAAACATCCTGTTTAAAAATTGCCAGCTCTAATAGGTACAGTAGACGACAAAGTTCTAATTTAGCTCATTACATCCTTGGTTGCTTTTCCATTTAACTGTATTAAACTTCCACTCATCAGAAGTCAGTCGTTCGCAGTGGTAGCTGATGGTAGGCTTGAATCCAAGCAACTCCTTAGCCCAAAAAACAAAGCCACATTTTGTTTTACTGCTAGAATGGGCCTAGATTCACTACTGAGACAAGGAGGCACAACAGCACAAAATGTAGTCAGTTCTAAGTAATGCTAAGTTTGATGGCTTTGTAATGGAAAATAACTGAGGTGCTGGAAGGTAGTTGACATAGTTTTAGGTCCTCAGGACCTTAGTACAAAAAGTGCCAGAAAAGCAATAGAAAAACAGGACCTAGGGACGGGGAATATCTGGGACTAGCAGATGTCCAGGATGGGCACAGTTAAACTACTTGATAAGTCGAATGATTGCTACGTCTGTAGTGTTAACTAAGCTGGTGCTTCAAAGACCGTCAGCAGTTACGAAGATAGTTGGAAGAAGTAAATAACTCTCAAAGATCACCACCACATTTTTGTATGCATGTGGGAAACTTCCTGGAAAATTATGGAATTCATGTGTAGCCTCATGAATATGTATGTATGCCCAGTGACTATATAAGGATGGCCTGTGTGGCAATACAGGGACACACGTTAGGAGGAGCTATCCCCTGTGTCTCCGTGCTGCAATAAAGAATACCTGCTTGTCAACCTGAAACTTTATTGGCGAGTTTGTTCCTGGAGTTTTTTCTGAATCACTACACCTGAAAATGTTTAATAGTAATATCATGCAAGGACCAACAAAGTATGAGCATCTTTTACTACCAAATATTAGTCAGGCTTTCATAGGTTCAGTGGGAAAAGCCACAGTCTCTCTTGGGTGAAGACTGATCCAAAGCCTCCTCAGCAAAAGAATCCCAGCTATTCTCCTGTCAGAGGAAGATGTTCCTGTCCCAGAGAAGGAACTTCATGGTCAGCCCTTCTCCTGATGTGCCTGAGGGCTGTGACACCAACCCAGATTCCCAGCGCAGATAATGGTATGGCAACAGTACAGACCTGCTTCCAACACAGATATAACAGATGATCCATTTTTAAGACACCTCTTCCACCACCCTCTGCAGTTCAGATGAAGCCCATCATTTACACTAATCCTGCCTCTCTAGTGAAGGAGCTGCTGCCTCCAGACCTTCAACAGTCAACAAAGAACTGAAGCTGGTGCAAGACCACCACAGTTCTCTATGAACTAGATTCAAGTCTTTTTACATTAAAAACTAAGAAAGAATGATCAGCCAATTGCTTTAGGGGTGTCTACTTAGAACAACTTCTAATTTGAACACTGATGTCAACTATAAAGTCCAATTATGCTATAAGATTAGCCAAATCGGACATGCAGAAAGTATTTATATAAGAGCGTTTCATTCTACAGAAGGGTTTTATTTTCCTTTCTCCCACCCATGAAGTATTTTGGATCCAGAATGTATTTATGTAGAAGAAGAAAAAAAACAAAACCAAAACTAAAACACTCCCAAGAGAAGCACGGATCTCAGGAAAGACAATACTAGACAACCAAGGACAACTGCATCTTAGTAGAAACTTCAGACTATTAAAATCTTAATCTTGTACCATTCTTTCTTGACCCATCCTACTTAGCATCTCTCAAGACAACGCTACTGTCCTACAATTCAACCTTCTCCATGGAGACACTGTCAATGAAGAATGTTCTTTGGCTGCAGTTCCCATTAACTTGTTACATTCCCTTGTCCTAAGTAGTAGGATGCATCTTCAATTAAGCAGTTTTTCCTTTTAACTCTGGGATTTTTTTGTGCTCTGAAGCAAACTTTGGAGATTCCATTAGCTTCTTAGGGAAACTATGATCATTCAAGCACACACATCTAATGCACTGAAGTCCTAGATACAAATCCCCACCCCTTTTCTGCAATCCACAAAGGGCAAAAGGATTGAATAAAAGCAGCTGAAGAAAAATACTTTACACATTTTGTACTGCTTCATACTTACTGTGCTCTGTAACTGGTTTGTTTCCTGTGCCTTTGGAGAAACACTTTCTTGCTCTTCTTCTTTTGGAGCCTGGGCTACTTCATTCTTTTCTTGGGCCTCTTCTTTCAGGGGCTTTGTCATTGTACTGTTTCCTTCAGCTGGAATTTCAGGTTGTCCACTTGTGCTTGTCTCTCCTTGCAGATCTCTTCCACTACATTCTGGCTGCTCCAAACGCTTCTCAGTTGCACTGGCAGTTGGACTATCCTTTGCCGGCTCCACAGAGCTGCTGGAACATGCACTTGAATTTCCAGCATTTTCATTACATCTGCTGCTTGAGGGACAACTTCCATCAGACGCATGAGGAGAACCATCTTCACTGTCATCCTCAGAGTCCAAACTGTCACAGTCATCCAGTCCTTCCAATCCCAGCCTGGCACAAACAGTACGTTACACATTAATATTCATCTATTTTAACCTTTTTCTTTAAAACAAAATAATTATTTTTATTGTCACATTTCTCTTCCCAAACCTCACTTCTGAGACATCTTGTGAACTACTCTAGTTAGGACAGTTTAGTAAATGGAAGAGCTATTAATACTGAACAGGACCCAAGATACCCCTAAAAACAGGGGCTTTTTATTTACAGCATTCCCAATACAGAAATGTGTGCTACTTGTTGCTACTTGAAACACTGACATTTCTCCTGCATTTTACATTAGGTGAAAGATGCCAAGAATTAAAAGAAAAAAAAGTTTTCTCAGTTCATTGTAAATTTAATTCATTAATGAAAAAAGCACAATGGGAAGGAGCAGAATACAACCATATTAGAAGGGTTTAGTTCAAATAAAGTTTGCCTGCTCCAGCTGGGACAGAACTGTATGAACACAGATGTTTACTCTGAGTTCTTCAATTTAATCAGTTCAATTTCCCCATCCTACTGAAGTCTACATCTAAGACACTGCTCATTTGTATGCACCTAACCTTTCATCCTGTTCAAGGCTTACCACTAGAGTATGATAACAAGGCATAATGCTTACCAAAACCACTTTCTTTTCCGAGGTTTGGTTCCATTCTTTCCAGGTTCACCTGGACGCTTCCGAGTACTGCTGCTCTCTGGTGACACCATTTTGCTTGAAGACGCCTGCAATCCTTTGAAACAGAGTTAAAAGTTTATTTCATCAGTACACAATTCACATCTTATGAATTCCACTTTCCATTTCAGATGCAATTTAAAATACTAACTGAAAATAACTGCTACTGATGTACATGTGAAGCACTCAAAGATTCAAGACTCAGTAGCAGCAAAAGCATTTCTACATGGCTGTACTAAGGCAAAGAGTGAATTCAACTTGGAGTCCTCAACTGAACTCTCACGTTCTACATCCCATTCAGCCTGTAGTTTCACTATCAAGCTGTCAGCAATGGAACAATCCGTGGATAAATAAAATAACTACAAAGAACAGTGAAAGAAATAAGGTATTTTCTAGTTGGATTCTATTTCTAGGTTTTACATAAGACCCATTTATATTTTACTATGTCACTAAACATGACTGCAGAATTCTTACACCTGAACTAGCAATACTTACAGAATTTTGCTTAAAAGCAAATAATAGTGAGATAACACCATAGCACAGCAAGACAAAGTATTGCTTGTATGCGTGTTATGCTGTTCAATAAGAGAACCAGCAGACAAAGGGGAAAAAATCAAGTTCAACAAATTTTATTGGAATTTAAAATTTCATTCAATTGAAACAGTTACTGTCAGAATTAGGGTTTATTTCCCATTTTCATACTGGAGTAAAGCTATAGGGACTTCTACTTTGCTTTAATTTTTGAGGAGCGGAAGTGAGGTTAAACTATAATACCTTTAAGAACTGAATCTTCCAGTCTCTCAGCCATTTCATGACACTGCTGTTGGTAATCTGGGTTGGTGAAAAAGTGCTTTGGCTCTGCAAGTTTCCGCTGCAGCCTTTCCAATCGTCTCTGCTCCTTCTCTGCTTCTCGTTCTGCTTGCTGCTTCACCCATTCAGCCATCCTGCAGAGGACAAAACCATGAAAATGAGTGTTTTCAGCATTTAATGTCATATCAGTTTGTTGCTTGGCAATTACTGAATGCTTCTACCACCTGCTAGGATGGGAAACAATGGGAAAAGACAACTAACAGCACCCAGGGGAACTACTGAAGAAATATATCGAGATTCTGCTACAGGGAAGAGAGTAAAGTTCATTTTGGAAGCTAGAAAACATCAGTAAGGTCACATATCCCCCATACCACAACCTGCAACTTCTGAGAGAACTGTGAGAGTTCCAGATGAAAATCTCAGAGGTGCACATCAGCCTCTCAGAAGCAGGCTCCAGTACAACCACTCCTACTCTGCACTACTATAATCAGAAGAATCCTGTTGGCTTCCAGGCCATTTGTGCTTAAGATCTCACTTTTGCTCTTCTGTATTATTCAAAATAAAATGTTATTGTTAAAACAGGCTCTCATTTAAGCTCTTGTTAAGTGAGCTACATGGACAGTTTATTATATAGTTCTAGCCTCTAAGAAAATGCCTTACGCTTTCTCATGATTGACATCTCGAAGCCTCCTTCCACTGAGATCTCTGCAAGCCTCTCTGTTTGTTGTCTTCTCAATCTGAGCACCAAGTGCTCGCAGCATAGACCCAAATCCTGAGAAAAGAGGTATCAAGAATTAGCTAAGCAGAAAGAAATGGAAACGAGCTATTACACAACAAAAGAGTTAATTATGGATAAACAATACAGTAAATTCAACACCTTCCTCTCCCTCAATGCAACTGAAATAAAGGGCAGGTTGAAACATGTCAGAGAACTGTCATTGGGTGAAATGCTGAAAAACTAAGTGGAAATAAAAGGTACCCAGCATTTACCACTCATCTCAGTTTTGTACTCTTGGTATCACACCAGATGGACCCCAGATTTACTAGAACCTGTGCAGCACTTCTAACATGAAAGTCTATTTCTGGACCCCCGCCCACAAAATGTTTTGAAACCTTTTTTGCCTCAAGGTAACATTTTGCCAGGATGTATCTCCCCCTTAAGCCCCTTCAGACTCCACCAAACTTAAACCACCTTTTAAAAATCTAAAAAAAGATAAAATAACTTTTTTAGAAGACAGCCTTAACCACTTCATCAAGGTGATCATGATGTACAATATTATGCTGGATAGCCTCCCAGAACAGATTTATATACACTCCTCAGCCACTAATTACTCATAGGCAAGACAGCTGATTTCTCTCACTTGGTCCCGCCTTATGTTGTTTCTAGCTGGAAAAAGCCACTTGTTTAACTACCTCAAAGAAACACACTGTGGATCAATACTAATATAGTCCAGCCAGCAATTTGGAAGTGCCAAGCACTGTTTTTAACTAGAAGATGAAGAAATCTATACTTTTTAGTGCCCCACTAGTACTTTAAAGGAGTATTAGTCACCAATCCAAACAGCCTACTGTATCAGCAGGCAGAAAAAGCTGTGTTCAGCTAATAAAACCAACAGCTGTCATTAGTAAGGAGAACTTTTGTAGCTCATGAAACATGCTACTGAATTTCACATTCTGAAGAATGTGAACCTAGCTGCTACATCTAACCAGCTGTGTTCCCAAAACTCAGCTAATGTCACAGGTGATACTAAAATACTCTGTACACTTCTAAGCTTGCATAATCTGTACTCTGCTGAGATCATACAAGTCCCAATAGTCCTGACCTGGTTTTGTTTGCCTGGTTTTATCAGGCTTTTAAGTTACAAAGTCAAAACAAAAGGAACCCTTTAGAAAGCAAACAAAATCGTTAAAGAACAATTTCAAATGACCCCAGTGGCAGGTCAGTAACACCAAGTGAACCACAGAATGTGCATCCTATGTTGCATTCTGTCTTCTGTTATCCCAGGATAACTGAAGCTGAGGGACAACAGGTAAGGAAGAAGCATCCTATAGTATGAACCTCTGCTATATGGACTTAAAGAAACCACACCACCTCCTAAGCTATAGCAACAGTATTTATTTCCAGTTCTATCCAGAACTGAAGGCAGCAAAGTAAACTGAGCTGCAGTCTGATGCAAGGCTGCACAGGTATTTAGCACAGCTGCAACAGCTGGGTAATTCCAAGAACTGGATTCAAAAACCAAACATGACTCCAGTTACACTCAAATACTTTACTAAAGTTGCTTCACCAGTCATATTCCATTGTGGGAAATGCCCACATCGCCAGTGGCTGTACTGCTTTATATGACTGATGTACATCCTCAGTAACACAGTATAAATATTTTATCAATATAAGGAGTCTAGCTTAGATTGAATTCTTTAGTTCTTAGGCTACAGAGAGCTTGTAAATTATATGAGGCTTTTTTTCCAAATAAGAGAAGACAATTAGGTCATGTAACATACTCAAATCACAGACTATTCACACCTGGAATACTTGTCCTAAGTGACCATGAATGAAACTTAGGAGCCTAAGAAGCCAGGCACCTTTAAACACAATTTCAACTCTGAAGTCACTCCAACGCACTTTATGGATTTCTGCTAATAGAGCTAAACTGACCAGGGATGCAAAGAAGAGTTATGCCAGATACTCAATTCTCAGCTTTGCGTGCAGACTATGGTTTCAGCTCAGACACATTATCAAATTCATCCATATTACAAGAGACCTAACATATCAAGACTGCTGCTATCAGCATAGACTACAGTATGAGAAGTTTTCCAACCTTAGAATCTAATAGATAACAAGCAGTAAAGCAACAAACCTCCTTTGCCACCACAAAGCCTTGGTTCCAGACTATAAACGGATCCATTTTGCAACACATCCTCATCACTTGCCAGTCGTCCATTACATTTCACATACAAGCTTTCTTCAGGAATGTTCTAAGAAACAACAAAACTGAGTCACATTTTGGCTGAAACAGAACATCCTTACAAAGAAATTCATTAAGGAGAAACGTTTGTTTCCTTTCTTCCTACAGGGACTGAGAGGAAGGAAAAATCAGATGATCTTAGAAGCATGAATAACCTCTATGGTGCATGTCTTAATTCTTCAGTAAACTGGAATGAAGCACAGCCTAAATCAGCTGACTTGTAAACATGAACGGGCAATCCCTCACTACAAGAGACACTGAGGTCCTGGAGCAGGTCCAGAGAAGGGCAACAGAGCTGGTGAAAGACCTGCAGCACAAGTCTCACAAGGCTGAGGGACCTGGGGGGACTTAGTCTGGAGAACAGAAGGCTCAGGGGTGACCTTATTGCTCTCTACAACTGCTTGAAAGGAGGCCGCAGTGAAGTCGGGTCGGTCTCTTCTCCCAAGTAACAAGTGAGAAGAGGAAACGGCATCAAGCTGCGCCAGGAAAGGTTTAGATGGATATTACGAACAATCCCTTCCCCAAAGGGTGCTCAGGCATTGGAACAGGCTGCCCAGGGCAGTAGGGGAGTCACCGTCCTTGGAAGTGCTCGTAAACGGGGCCCTCAGTGCCATGGGTTAGTGGTGGCCTGTATAGTGCTGGGGCACGGCTGGACGAGCTTAAACATCTTTTCAAACCTAGCTGATCTATGATTCTACAAACTGTGCTTTGGGAAAACGTACACTAAGTGTTCACACACTCCGTACTGAAAACGGACAAGCACCACGTTTTTTGAACTGTAAAGAACTTAAGATCGATATATTTGATACTCATATACTATCTATATAAGCAGTCACAGCACAGCTACAGCAAACCCTCCCGCTCTGCTGAGCGACAGCCACGAGAAGCAGCGCTCCCACCGCGCTGCGAACCGCCACAGCCGCCAGCCGAACCTCACAGCGCGGCGGCGAGCAGGCGCTGAGCGGGGCCTCCCATCACCCTCCGCACCGCCATCACCGAGGCCTGAGGAACCGCCGCTCCCCCGCTCACTCACCAGCTCCCGAGCACGGCGGCGGAGGAGGCCGCGCACCGAACAGTCTCCGCCGGGTGGGGGCAGCGGCCACAGCCGCGCCCGCGGAGCCAACGGGTCCCGCACCAGCGCCGCCATTACTGCCGCGCAGCCGCAGAGCCTGCGCCCGGTGACGCGAGCCGGTAACGGTAGGCGGGGCTGAGGCGGGAACGCTGAGGGAAACGCGCGGCCCTGAGCTCGGCTCTCGGAGGTGGTGCGGGTGAGATAGCGGCCGCTTTTCTGTGGTGGTGTAACCGGGCTGCTTAATGGCCCTGAGCTGAGTTTGGAGTTTCAAAGATTTCTGTGGGGTTTTGGTGTGTTTTCGGTGGTGTTGGTTGGTTGTTTTTTGTTTTTTCTTTAAGTGCTGGAGGCTGACGCTGCACTCAAGGCAAGCTGTATTTCTGGTATTTCTAGGTCAGTCTGATGTCTCAGTCCTTTTAGGGACCCAATTTATCATTTTTTTATGCCTGCATTTATTTATTTTTAAATTTTAAATTTTGGAATCAGTCTGATGTTTCAGTCCTTTTAGAGTTTGAATTTACCATTTTTTAGACACATATGGTTAAATGCAAATCCAGGTATATTTATTAGGCATTCTTTGGGAATGGAAATGCTGAAGCCACTTTTGCCTGGGATCCCACAGGGTAACTCTGATCGTACCATAGTCTTACACATGGTGACCTGGTATCTGGTTTTAGGAAATGGCCCTGAGCACTGTTTGTCTGCAGTGTGATGCTCAGAGAAATGCCCTTGCCACCCAGCACGATACAAGAAGCCATGCCAGGAAGCGGTTCCCTTTTCTCCATGAGAGAGCCTCATTCTGAGTCAGACAGCAACGCACAGCCTGCCAGGGTGTAAAGGCTTTACAGCCTTTGATGTGGACCCTGCAGAGGTGTAACAGTGAGCAAAATGGACTGTGGCTCAATGGAAATACTCATGCAGCTGGGAAGGGAGAGTGCTGCTATTGCAAAGCGTTGCAGGGGTAAGAAATGTGATGGAAATGTGCAGCCCTTAATTGTCCCATCAAATATGGTACAAATTTCATGTAAGGCCTTGCTAGATGATGGACTCTGGCTTCTTTGTCCTGCATATCCCTATGTGTATTTTAGCATATGAGTGGGGAGAGGCCCCGGATGCTGATATTTGGGGCAGATTTGGTTGCATAGTCACAGAAGATATTTGTAAATGAGGATAAAAGTTGAGTTGGAACAAGGAGGCAACACTCAGTTCTTCACAACATGCAGGGACTACCTGTAAGCAGAAGCCTGGAGATTTGGTTAGAAGAAAATGCAGGCCTCTACCTCTCCAGGGAAGGACACACACTGAGGCGTGAGATGGCAATCCAGGTAGAGTCATTACCTCATTCTTATGGTGACTTCAAATCTCCTCCATGTCTTCAACATAACCATCCTGCTAGAGGACATTTGAAGGTAAGTGTCTCTTGCAGAGACTGTTGCAAGCACTAGTGAAGACCTAGGTGGGCTGCCCTGCGGTCTGCAACCTGATCTAGTTGAAGATGTCCCTGTTCATAGCAGGGGGTTGGACTGGATGAGCTTTGAAGGTCCGTTCTAACCCAAACTATTCTGTGATTCTGCAGCACGATGCCCTGCTCACATTATTTCCAAATAATGACATTACCTTCAGTGCCTGTTTCTTTTATAGCAGCTTGCGCAAGGATTATCACTTCTGACATAATCCGCCCACTTCAGCTCTGTCCTTACCCAAGAGGGAGTCCCCTGGCCAGGAGGGTACATGGAACCTTGAAAATGCCCCGTTGGCAAGTGAGACAGGCACTTGTGTTGAAGTCTGCAGCTAAACTCTGGTCTTAAGCATCCGCACTGCTTTCAAAGAATGGGGCTTGTGTGTGAGCTGCTTGGCTGTTCAGAAAGTCCCACCTTTTTTGCTTGCAGAAGAGCCATGCTGCTTGGCAAGGCCTGTGTGAGCATGGATAGGTCACTCTCATGCCAGGTCATCTTAAATCAATGTGGTAAAAAAAGAGGACAATGGGAAACAAAGGGGTGGAGAAGTGATGTAGGGACCTTGCTTGCAAACATAAATTAGTAACAATTTAATTAAGGGGATTTCCCCAAGGGTTTGTTTTGGCCAACTCGCAAATCAAACTTGGTTCACCCTTTCTTGCACTGTGTTCATTGTAGCTAAATATTTTCATAAAGCACTTTGACAATCCCTTCCTGTCTTTACTTTCTATAACAAGTTAGTATTTCTGAATTATGTGTCATGTTGCCACAGTGTGATCATTCAAACCCGATGCCTGTGTACCCTGGAAAAGCTGTGGTTATTTTGTGCTGCATCAGGCCTACATTCAGTCAGTGTTGTATTTTAAATCACGTGGTGCTGCTTGTTTCATTTGTAGATCACGTGCTATATCTGTAGAATGCCACTTAATGTTAAATTCCACTAGATCCAGAGTATTTTTATTCATATGCAGTATCTGATTGAAATGTAATTGCAAATATATGAGGCATGAACATGTACGTGTGCGAATGAATAAGTATTTTCTTACATCTGTGGGATTTCAGTTGCATTCCAAGGGTATGACTCATTTCCTTCTCTGAAGCTCCTGTTATTGGCTCTGAGGGTGTGGAACTTGCTAGTCCTGGCCAAATAGGCGGAGTTGTCCAGGAAGGAGTTGGGCCACAGGACTGTCCAGTGGATGTGCTGAATGGGTGTAATTCACCGGTCATTTGATCCACATCCTTTCTGAAGGTTTTGAACTATTTTATCTTGTGGTGATGAGTTCCTAGACCTAATGAGCACCAGCTGAATTAGAAATTGCCAATGAGGAGTACCTTAGCTAACACAGCTTCATCACAGGGAAAAGAGGACCAAAATAGCACTTCGGGAGGTATGTGTCAATGACAGCTCCTGTCATTCATAATTCTGACACCTGGATTCTGCCTGCAGGTACATGCTAGAGCTGTGATACACCTGTGAGCATGAGAGCTGACAGCAGTGGAATCCCACTGACATAAATCAGGCCTTTGTAGATCATGCATTGCCACCTTACAGGTACTTTTGGGCTACTAATGCTATACTCCCTCTGTTTCTGGGTGGCTATATCTACGTGACCTGTGCAGACCCTTATGCGTAGTCAAGCTACAAGCAAGTGACATCTAATAGGCAGTGGAGCAGTTTTCCTTCAGCTTGTTCCTACAGCAGTGCTGAGCGTATAGTCTCCATCCTCATGATTTATTCAATGCCATTTAGCTGGTGCCATGTTAATGTCAGTGGGCAAGTGTTCCTGTATCTCTTGTTCTTGATTACACTTCTATTCCTAGAACCCATCGAAAGTGTATATATCGCCTTGCTCCTCAGAAAAAAATATAAGTCCAAAAGGCTCTTGTTATAATTTCCCATCTGAAATCTATTTTATTAGGAATGTTATTCTCTTGATAAAACAATTCTCAACCTCTAATTCTGCAGTGGTGTTTTAGACTTAGTTAATAAATCATGCTTGCCACTTTTCATTTAGAGAGGTTTACAGACATAATTAATTAAACCTGACAGTATCCTTCTGGGATAAGTAAGTACTCTGACTTTTTAAATAGTGACACTCAGGCAAACTGGTTATACTACTTTCTTAAATCAGCGGAAGGACCAAGATTAGAATTTAGAATTCCCTGCTATCTTGACATAATTTAAGAGATAAGACTACCTATCCTTTTCTTAATTCATCCTGATACCCATGCTTGTGATGCCTGAGTTGTTTGGTGTGCTTATAGTTTGGTGTGGTACATGAGACTACTTCCTGCTTAAAATCTACACAATTTTTTCAGTATCTTTGTCTAGAACCATCTGATCTGTAACTGTCATAATGCTGCTATTCATTCATTCACCCTTACTGTTTCCTCCAGTATATTGTTTTAATAGTAGTAGCAGTGCTTTGTAGTACTTAATAACTGTGGTCAAGGCCAAGACTCTACTGAGAGATCCATGAGTTACTTACTGGACCTTGACTTCTAATCTGCACATGAAAGAGGCCTGTGGGTGAGAAGAACACAAAACCAGTTGTTCACAAGGTACCCAGATTAACAAAAGATGGATCGAAAGTTGCTCTGATAAGAATTCAATGATTCTCACTTCTGAAAATGTTCCTAGACACAGGTGAGAGAAAGGATGAAAGATACCACTTAAAATATGAAACAGATGTCTGTTCCTTTTAGCATAGTCTAAGTGTACACACACCAACCAAGGTAAATTTTGTCCACTGAGGTCACTTCAAGAATCTGAAAACATTTCTTTTAGGAGTGAGTTTCCCATCTGCTAGCCTACTGGTCACAAACTAGCCTATGCAAGGAGACTGGCTCATCTGGATCTATTTTCATATACATTTTAAAGGTTATCTCAAACCACAAGTTCTAGATAATATATCTGCAAGACTTCAATATGTTACACACTTTCATATTATATTTGCATGGGTGATTAGGACAGGATGAAAAAAGACCTTTGTATGCGTGTTCTTAAGACAACAATAAAAATGCTGTATGACATGACAGAACATTTACTTCACATACTATGACATCATACTGTGTGACAAAAATGTAATTAACCGTAATGAATCTAAGTTGATATTTGCAAGTGCAGCTTCCTGCCAAATGTGAATAGGCATCTGCTTCAGTTTCTGTGTCATCAGCACCATGGGTACAGCCAGCGTGTTAAGATACCTGATACTGGGTTGGGAGCAAGGGTGGGGAGAGATACAAATGTAGTGTTACTTCTATTACCCTTGTATTAATACAATAGCTACTGTTAAATATACTTATTGTCTTAAAATGAATACCCAATCTCAATCTCTTAATGAGTCTGTGATGAATAATTGTATTTAACTCTTCTTATAGCCTACAGTTGGTAACAGTTCAGATACTTAGATGTAATCAACATTTAAAGATAGCTGTAAAACTGGTTTTGCCCTCACATTAGTCTCTTTGTTGTGCTCAATATCTTTGTCTCCATCCTATGCAAGGATGTTTAAACCGTGAGTCCTTTCAAGAAGGAACTCTGCAGTATGTATGTAATGAACCTGAGAAACCAAGGTCCCTTTTTGTTTGGTCATTAGCATCAGCAGCACAGTCAGACTTGTTTGTCTTGCTAAAAAGAAGTTTAAATTTGGCAGCAATAATTTGAAATGAATTGGCTGATTAGACACCCAGGTAATATTGTAGAATCTTTTACTTCAGATTCCAGGATTTCTTTAACCTTGTGCTTCCTCTGACTTGCTAGCCTTAATGCTTAGATTGGGTCTGTTCTGATTAATTGTAACTGATGAGCGGTGAATGGGTGACTTACAGTGTACAGGATATGTTATAGGAAAACAATAAATAGTTTTTTGCCTCTTTACTTTTTCTCTCCCTGTAATGAAACTAACTGCTTTTAATTATAGCTTTCAGAGACACTGTGCTAAATTACTTAATCCCTGTGTAAGGACTGGATCCCAGTTTCCTAATTGTCATCTGAATGTTTGGCAACTTCACAAAAATACTAGGCTAAGAGTGAATATATGATACCAGATGTGCATTGTGTATACGGGAGATCTCTGTTACCTGTTAGAACTCTTTGCCTTGAAGTTTTTAAGAAACAGGAGAGAGTGAACATTGCATGTACTTGCAGTGTGAGCTTTCCATCCCATTGTAATGCTGTTTGCAGTAATTTGAAGTTCCTAGATGAAACCAAGTTATACTGTTCTTCAGATGAGCTGGAGGAGAAAAGAGTCTGGTATCCTTATTTGTTTTTCAACAGAGATGAAAGTTGATTTGGAAATGTTCCTTGCTAAAACTGAAGCTGCATTTCCAGTAGCTGGGAGGAGCTCCTAAATTACATTACCCCACCCAGATCTGCTTGCTTTCGGTTTACCTGAGGAGATTCTACAAAGAAACTGAAGAAGAAAGGGAGGACAAAATGGAGAGCACACAGGGCAGGTCTAAAAAGACAGAAATGTAAAGCAGAGTACCTCAAGTGGGTAAACCTTAGGTTTGGGTTATGCTCAGTGAGGTAACATATGGTTAGCAGTCTGTGGCGAGCTGTTGGTGTTCATAAATCCTTTTTAAAGCATATCATGTAACTGATCATTCAACCCTTGAAAAAATCTGAGTCAGATGCTCAGCTAGTGTGAATTTTCAGTGCTTCAGTGGCTTGAAGGAGAAATGTCTTAAGGATCCAGCCTGTAGTGTAGAGAGGCCTCATTCTTTGGGTGCCAAGTTTGACGTAGCTTCCTTTTGATTGGCTCTTTATATCCCTACTTACATTCAGACAACAGTCTTGTAATATTTATCTCCTTGTGTAGAGAGTGTTCTGCTAGCTTAAAGAGGAACTACGAATGAATAATAATGGATACAGGTTTTGATTTGTTATCCTTTAAGAGAAATAATACAAATACCTTTTAGGGAAAATGCTTGGGGTTTGTTTTGTTTTACACAAAAGCTTAAGTTAGAGAATACTGACATTATAACACTGCAGATGTGTGACCTCTTGTTGGCTCCATGCTAGGATGGTTTACTATTTTGTTTAGACAATATCTTTTCACAGCCATGTAACTGAAATTAAATTGTTCATATGGTGTTTAAGGAATGTCACTGGTGTATTTTGGACTCCCTTCCAGTGTTTCTTCTAATCCTTTCCAAAATAGAGGTAACTATGTGTCATCTATGAGGAATCTGTAATACCGCCTACTATGTCCCTAGAGGATCTTTCTTAAGTTGTATGTATGAGAGGCCTGGAAAAATCATGTCCTCACATGGTTATATTTGAATATTAGCAACATGACAATGATACAGCTGTGCATTTGTTCCTTTGTGTGCCTGTCTGACTTGGACTGTGGCCTAGAAGTGATGTCTGTGTCAGAATATGTCATTGCTTGTCTCTCAAAGCAGGGCTATAAAGAAGTCTTGCCAGTGTGTGAAAGTCACAGTTGGAAAATCTTGTAGATGTTGGTTGGGTTTTTTTCCTCCTTGTTGTTCTTTTATAGCAGAAGTTGCAGGAATAGTTTGTCTGGAGAAGCCTTCATGCCACTGAAACTGTCTTACATCTGTAGACCTGAGCATGGCACTGGAGTGTGTTTGCTGCATGGTTTGTGCAGGCAGCCCTTTACCTGTGAAGGCTCCACAAGTGATTTTGTGGCTCTCATAACCAAGAATCTTAATATTGTAGATGTGGTGTGACCAATCTTCCTGGCCTTCTCAGTCATATCAAAATCCAGACAGCCAGCTCGTTCTTCAGGGACCCAAGGGAGAAGGGTGCTGTGTGCTTTCTAGCAGGTGGGAAATGACAGTGGCACCTAGGAATGTTAGCTGTCCATTGTGGGTCAGGGCCAGGCTGAAGGGTGTAACTTCAAGATGTAATGAAGTGTGTAATGTCAACTTCAGTAGCACCTGAAAAAAATCACTCCTTCTCACAGTAGGGATTTATCCTATATAAGCACAGCTCCTCTACTGGATGTGGGACAGAGTGCCAGTGTGGGAGCTCTGCTTGAAATCTTCATAGCCCAGGGGAAACAGGCTGGAAACCTTCCATAGCTCTTTGTTGCTGAGGTTTCAAGTGGTGCTGCTTCTTTGCCTCTGTCTTGAGATGTGTGCTCTGTAGTCTGTGTTAAACCCAGCTGACGTTCTGTACTTCTTTTGCCTGGACTGTAGCTTGTATTTTAACACGACTGGTATACTTTGAGTAGTAGTGCCAGGACTTAGCATGCAAAAATCATAGCGAGTCCTCACACAACATAAGATTTGCCAGAATTATGCAATGTTAGCACATACTAAATTTGTGCATTCTCACTTACCTTCTGCTGCTTGTTTGTTTTCATGGGTTTTGAGCTGTTAGGGAATCAAGCTTGTCTCTGCAAGCACAACTGCCTGACACTTCAGCATTCAAATCCAAAGATGAGATTTTGATGTTATCACCTGTCTGCAGGGATTTGGGGATTTTACTTCTTCTTGTACACCAAGAATCATAGAATGCTTTCAGTTGGAAAGGACCTTAAGATCATCTAGTTCCAACTCCCCTGCCATGGGCAGGGACACCTCAAATCACTGGACTCCTTTAAAGCTGGGCCCCATGAATGCAGCTTTGCAGTGCCCATGATGACAGCAAGGCTTGGCAGGCAGCGTTTGATCAGAATGAACTGCCTATTCCCACATCATTCTTCTGCACCCTTGCTTCCAGCTCTCTTCTCTGTCACATGAGATGTATGGTCACAGCATGTTCAGGAGCCATGAACTTCGAGTTGTGGCTCTAGCACTGTCTTTATGGTGTGAAAACTGGTATTTGGGCATTTTTAAAGGATTCTCAAAAAGAAGAAAGACCCTGATTTGGGGTGTCCACATCTGGGGATGTAGTCAAGGTCATACTAGGCCTGATTTTCAGAAGTGGTGAATACCTGTGAATCCTTTTATTCTCATCTGGGACTGCAGATACCTAATTTGCCCTGTAGTCAGGGCAAATTAGGTATTTAGAGCTGAAATATGAATTGTGTTACATAAGTTTCTAAACACTAAGAAACTGATGAGCAGCACTACTATTAAGCATTGTTCTTAATAGCAACTGAAGTTTTCATATTGAGGTGCCTTATGGGATGTGAATTTGAGAAGAGGAGGAGGAGAAAGGAAGAAAAATGTTCCAAAAATGTGGTAAAGTCTACAGAGTGTATGACTTACAAAAGATGTTGGGGAAAATAGGAAGCTCTCATTTATTTAAACAAACAAGCAAAAAAACCCAAAACAAACAGAAAACCCCACAAACCCCAAAACTCCGCAGTCTCAGAAGACTGAAAATAATGAATGTTCTTTGCTGTCACTTTAAGATATACTGTCTGCCACTTCATCTTCTTTTTCCCTTTTCTACTCTCAGGAGACTAGTTTTCCAGAAAGTGGGGTTTGAGATTTGGGAGTGCTTGTTAAGAAAGATGGGATATTGCAAAACACATCTGTGTTAGGGTCAGACCTCAGAATAGTAATTTCATTTCTGAGACCCTTCCTCAGATGGCATTCACAAATGAGGCTCCACGCCATTTCAAGACAATCTTCCTCCTGTGCTTTTACAAGGAAGAAGCAGATATAATTTTAAAAGTAACCAGTCTACAGAAGATTGTTCCAAATAAATTACAATGCCGGGCATCATACTTGATATTTCGTTCTGCTGTTTCCTGTTGAAGCCTGAGTGCTGTGGTCTGTGCTGTTTGCATTGTATTAAAGTATAGCTGAGTTTCACTCTGATTGCTGCCCCCAGGGCCCTCATGAAAAAGAGATTCATATCTCATGAGATTACCCCACTGAGCAAAGAAATGAAATAAATAATATTGCTCTTAGTTCTGTCAAGTATAGTGGCTCATAGAGCTTTTCAAGGCAGTGTCAGCATGGGCTGGATACTGCCTCAGTGCATAAAAAGACATCCTTTACAAGAACAACACTGCAAAATGAGGCCAACGTGAACCTAGTGGGTGGTGGAAAACAGGGAGCCTTTTTTTTTTTTTCCTCCTTCCTAATGCAAGCCTGCAGGGGGTTATTTTCTAGTGTGTTGAGTCTTGGGGCAAATCAAGGTCTGAAATTCCTCTGCAACAGAAGCTCCCCATAAATCACTGTAGTAGTAAGGATCTTATTCGGGAACCAATTAGAGCTTGTACTGGTTGTTTCTCCTTGGCAGCTTTAATGAACGTATTGACACAGAAGTACTGGAAAGAAAAGATTTTACAGTAGTCTCCATTAGGATGAAGCCCACAGGCTCTCCAGTTCCTTCCACAGTACAGTACAATGCCTCAAAAAAAAAAATAAAAGGTTGTTATGATAACTTAGTCATGTGTGAAAAACCAGGAGAGCTAAACTGAGTTGAATAATTCTATCGTACTGTAACTTCAGGAAGAAATATTCCCCAGAACAATTGTTCTTCCCCAGGCTGCAGAAAATCTTGCAAAAGCCCACCTGAAATGTGTCTGTCAAAGCAAACTAACTCAAGCAGGTATAGTAAATTTCAAAATCTTGTATTGTTAGAGAGAATAAACTCCCTTTTCTTTTCACTGGTCCACGAGTCCTTTCACCCAATGTTTTAGACACATTGTTACAATTAAATTTCACAGCATATCTCCAAAATACATTATGACATTTGGTCATATTTTACCTAAAAATCACAGCTACTCCTTGTTGTCTCATATAATTCCTCATCTTTGGCAAGGCTATACAATAACCACACAATTATCTGTTGTACCCTATTCCCTATCTCCTGCTAGGACTCGGGTTCTGTTTCAGTTAACCCTGTAGAGCACTCCAAACTAAGAGTGTCTGTGCAAGAAAAAAAGTGTAACACCGTCCTGAGACCTGGAAGAAGAAAAGATGTAAGCTTAGAGAAGTCAGTAAGAAGCTGAAGCTCTCCTGACAAACAGAGGTCTGTGACTCTGTAAACATGTAGTGCTGGTTTTATTGAAATTTTCCTTTATCACCCCCATACATTGAAACAAATGACAATATAATTATTCCATAATAAGCAAAATGAAAACATGGTATCATACAGAATAAAGCTGTTTAAAAAGCCACCTCTGTTTCTACTCAGGATTTTTCTAGTGTCAGTGTAATAGGAGTACTAGTTTTTGGTGTAATATTTCAAGTCCTGTTTCCACCTTAAGAAAATGAGCTGTTGCATGCAAGCTCTTCAAAGCTGATAAGAAGAATGGAGACTAGTTATAGCTACCATGCATCTTATGGACCTGAAGCTGTTCTTAGCTCTGTATCAGGCAGTTAAAGATATTTTTAACTTCTAGTCTTTAAAGGTGATGGACTTTTAATTTAATATAAAAATATTAAAATATTAAGCATATTTAAAAGGCTATCATGAATAAACATGCGAACAAGACAGAAATAGGAGTGGAGCTTTGGGATGTTATGCTAGGGTGCTCTTACGTGTTTTCTGCATAATACTCCTTCCACCAGAAGAAACTCACTAGCCTGTGGAAAAGAAACAATTAGGGCTGTTTTAATGTAATGTAATTTACTCTTTCATATTCTGCAGGACCTCATTAGAAGGATGAGATAAGAGTTCCAGCTGTGCATGTATGTTAATGATAGGCAGTACAAACAAGATTACATTAAGAGAATCCTGGATGATACATAGGGAATTAGAGACAGAAGTCCCTATACAAAAGCAGGCATACACTCGGTGAAAGTAAGTGCTTGTTAAGTCTGTGCAGAAGAAGAACCACAAAGGTAGAGGCTGGGTCAAACTCCTTAAGCTTCCTAAAAATTAGTGGTAATCCAAACAGTGAAGTGAAATCCAGGAATCCTCTAAGCTATTGTAGGCTTATTTTCAGTCTCTTAGAACTTTGTCCTTGAAATTCCTTTTGGAAGAAACTTAAACCAAAACAGATTTACTGCACTAGGGTTGTGAGACAGTAGAAAAATGCAGTTTGCTCCAAAATAGATTGTTCTGAATCCCCTGCACACATGATGCTCAACGTGTGATGAGAAAGACCTTTGAAGGACTGGTAATTGTGCATTTTAAAATAGCTGCTGCTTTTAAGTCTTCCTAAAGAACCCAGGAATTCCAAGATGTTTTTCATGTGGCACAAATACTCCTTCCTTATTATTTAAACAGGGGGACTTTTCCTTTAGAGACCAATCTTAACTGAGACATGTACGTGTGTATATTTAAGACAATTTATCTCCCACTGAAGTCCATGGAGCTTGAGAGGTGCCTAAAAGTAAACAGGGGTTTAAGAGTTTTCTTTAAACAGCAGGGCCATGATGTCTAATATGTTTAAAGCCTTTTAGAGAACTGTAAAAGGCAAAATACATGATGAAAATAACAAATGAAAATAGATGAAAGAGAGGAATAAGCTGTGTCCACTTCTATTACACAACTTCTTATCGGTATTTCCAGTAGGTGCCAGTCTCTAAAGATAAGTGCACCATTCAGCTGCTACTTTGGGATGGTGTACTTTTTGCCCATATATTGACAGTAAAAATCAAACTATAGAAGTGTGCAGTGTGTGGTGTCATGGTTCAGTCTAGAGTATCGAACCACTGTGCATCACACCAGATGCTATTACAATGCTGTAATTTCTGTGGGATACAAATCCATGACAGAAAACTTCAAAACAAAGAGTGATAGAAAACTGTTTACACAGAGACAAAATCACTTTGATGTTTTCAATGACTTGTACTTTCTTCCTAAACACCAGTGATTCCTACCCCTAGTAACTTCCTAGTAAAAACACCGAAACTAGTGTATTTTCATCTTGTATGTAGATGATTATTTAGGAATACATATAAATCTGTACCAAAATGTACTGCTCATACAAAGTTAAGGTTACAAATGTCTTCATTCTCCCAAAATACATCTTAAAAGGAAGAGAGTTGACAAACTTGCCAGCATTTTGTACTGACATTTTACTTTGATTTCCAGGAGACATTTTAAAAGTGTAGCAGCCACAGCCAGAAACTGGGTGGCAGGCTGGCCAGGACTGACGAGAGGATGAAGCAACACTGGGCAGAACTTTCAAGGATGGAGTTGGAACTGGCTAGCAAAAGCTGTCCAGCCTGGGAGCTGCAGAAGGAAACACAGCAGGTATGGGTCTGGGACTGGCTGACAAACTAGGGGAAGGTGGGAATGGTTTGGCATGAAAATCAAGAGCACACAAGCTGGGACAGGAACAAGAAGAAAGGGGAGAAAAAGATAAAACAGCTAAGCAAATATATTGAATCAAGGAGGATGAACAGGGAATATGAAATCACAAAATGGCCACAAGCTGGGAGCTGGGACAGGGAATTGGAGTGAGAGCTTGAGGGCAAAGGGTGGCAAGGGTTCAATGTGTGAGAAGAGAGATGGATCTGAAGGAGAACAAGGAAGGGAGAATTTGGTCTGGGAGAAGATATGTGAAAGTAGGAGTCAAGCAGTGTTGTAGATAAATAAAGCTAGTCTTTTACACTCCTTAGTCACCAAAATGTCTGGATAGCTTTTTGCGTAAAATAAGTAATATCCCCAAGTTTCCCCTGGGTAATAGGAGGGGACCTTTCTCTGAGTCGGAACTAGACTGAGTCTTTTGGTCTTCTGGTCTGTGCCTTGGGGTGGGGGGGATTGTGAAAAAACATTTCTTCTTTGGTCAGAGTCAACTTGGAGTTTGGTGATATGCAGGCATTATCTCTTATGGTGGAAAACCTTTCTGTTTCTGAAAGATATGTGCAGTGCTGCTTAGAACCAGCCATACTCCAAACTCGTTCTCTGGTAGGGTAACCTCAGAACAGGACCACTTCATCTGCTCTGTCATGTTTTGTTCTGAGGCTTGTAACCTGTGCTGCTGTTGCAGAGGGAGCAGCTGCTGTAGCTGCTTGTAGATTTTCACCCAGCCTGTGACAGAATCATAAGATCAACAGAATGGTTTGAGTTGGAAAGGACCTTAAGATCATCTAGTTCCAACCCTCTGTCATGGGCAGGGACACCACATGCCAAGCCACGTTCCTGGGGCTGATCCCTTAGTTCTTTGACCAACAGGGCCAGTGCCTCGTACCCGTTAAGCTGACCAGGAGCTATTTGGAGGACTTCATCTTGAAGCCTTAGCTCCAAGGAAAAATTACTGTCTTTATTTTCAGCTTGAGAACAGTGAATTGAACTAATCCAATCTGATGTGAGGAAGGCCTGCCTTCTTCTGCCCAGAGTTTCCTGGGCAAGATGAGAGCTTCCCAACAAGGTGAAGGTGATAGAAAGTAGTTTGGAAAATGTGTGCTACTTGGACAGCCCAAATGAGTATGAGCTGTGAAATGGCCTCCTTTTGCTGCATGAGAGTTGTGAACTTTCTGTGCAAGGTGCTAAAAACATCTCTGACAAGCTCTGATGTGGATGTTCCTCTTTTCTATCCAGTCTTATTTGAGTCTTATTTGGCTCCAACCAGGACCAGCTGTTTTCCATCCTAATCTTCTTTCCCGCAGCAGTCTGGACACGTGCACAGCAGCAGTGTTATGTGGGGTGAGGGTGAAGCACTGCGGTTGTCCTTGCCGTGTTATTGTCAGTTAAACCAGTGGCATCTCATTAGGCTAGATTGCTTCATAGCAGCTTACAGATGCTAAAGGGTGGAAGATCCTCGTGGTCCGCAGAGATAAAGGCCTTTGGAGATGGCGAGCAAAGGCTTATCAAGGCTGCTGGTGACAGAGGAACGTCTGGAACCATGTTGGTGTGGGGCCAGCTCTTTCTGCAGAAAGAGCGTGGGCACGCAAACATGGCTTGGTTACAGCTGAAAGGGCTGCCGCGGACTCGGGCCTCTCCCTGTAGCCCTGGAAAAGCGTGTTTATAATGGCGTTCATCAGCGAGGATGAATCGAGGGTGCGAAAGTTGATAACGTTGGAACAGTTTTCCTTTAGGGGGTGGTTTCGGGGCCGGCGCCTTGACCCTGCCTGCGGTGCCTCCTCAGCGGTCCCAGTGCGCCGGAACCGCCCGCGGGGACAGGGACCATGTCCCTCAGGCCTCGCTTCCGTGGCTGCGGGGGGAACGGCCCGAGCGGGCACCCCGGGACAGCCCCGCCCCGCAGCCACGTCACGGGATTCCAGCGCACTTCCGCCAATGGGGGCGCCGCCCGCCGCAGCTCCGGGGTGGTGATGGGCGTAGAGAGGAGGTCCCCCCGGGGAAGAGGCTGCGGAGCGCTCTCGAACGTGGCCGGGGTTGAAGTGAGAAGAGGGGCAGGCCGTGAGTTGTGAACGTCCGGGCCCCGGCTGGCAGCCGGGAAGTAGCGCTGCCGGCTGTTGGCTTGTCCAGCTGGTCACGGTGGGTTGCCCGTGTTATGGTGCGAACCGGTGCCAGCCTCAGTGCCTGCATTCTGGAGTTCTCATACTTGGTTGTATGAGCTCTCCCGCTGTCCAGTGTGGTACCGTTCTCTTGTAAAATGCTATCAGTAGACAGAATTACTCCACTAATTCTTCTGTAAAGCAGAGCAGAAATCCTTTGTAGTTTCTTTTTCCCGACAGCCATCTCTCATAAACTCACTGTCACGTCAGAGCTGTGTGTCTGCATAGTGCAGCCTGTTGTATCCATCCGAGCACCGCAGGAGCTGACATCGATTTCAGCAGTGTCCAGCCCACAGCAACAACACCCCTTTTCTCAACAGGTTTGGTTAGCCCCAAGCAAATGCTCACATGGCTGAGCTACGTCTGCTGCTGGAGGTAGCTTGGATGTCTCTGCACAGAACTGTGTTACATCATTATGCCTAATAAAGACTTTGCAAATCAAATGTGGCTCCTCCTTATGCCTAAATGACAGACAAGATGGTGGCACCAATTTGCCTGAGTACAGAATTTGGCTCTATGGTTGAAATGTAGTTAAGGAAATAATAGAATAATGAAAAAGTTTGGGTTGAAAGGAACCTTAGAGCTCCTCTAGTTCCAACCCACCTTCCAAACACCAATTTCCATTAGATCATGTTGCTTCAAGCCCCGTCCAACATGGCCTTGAACACTGCCAGGGATGGGGCAGTCACAGCTTCTCTGGGCAACCTGTGCCAGCGCCTCAGCACATTCACAGGGAAGATTTCAATAATAATCTAAATCAGCCCTCTTTCATTTCAAAGCCATTCCCCCATGCCCTATCACTTCATGCCCTTGCAAAAAGTCCCTCTCCACTTTTCTTATCAGCCCCTTCAGGCACTGGGAGCTGCCCTAAGGTCTCCTTGGAGCCTTCTCTTTTGCAGGCTGAACAAGCCTAGCTCTCTCAGCCTGTTTCCATAGCAGACTGGACAGTCACTGGGGCACCTCCAGCCATTTCCTTTCCCACAGGGCAGCTCGTTCCTGATGTAAACAGCAAATGAAGGATGAAGTTGCTTATTAAGCAACATGGCAGCTGATACTACTGCATGGGATCCATTGGTGATGACAGTGCTAAACTCACATTGCTTTTCAAACAGCTGCATTTAAAACTTGAGAGTTTGATGACACTGATACAGGGAATGTCACTCTTCTGCCTTCCCAAAATCGTGTTTTCCTTGTGAACCATTGCGTCAGCAGTTGGTTTCCAAGCTGAAATCACCCCAACAGTCCCCTTATGACATTCAGCTCTTTATTTTGTGGAACGAGGAGTATGGCACTTCCCAGCAGCCCCTCGCTGGGCCTGCTTACGGCGAGAATGTTGTCACCGCTTCTGCGTGAAGAGGAACGGTATCCCTCAGATCCCACCCAGCCGCTCGTGCAGAGGCACAGGGGATGCTGTGTGCAGCCGGGCCTGCTCCCCGCCGTGGGCACGGGGGGCGCCAGCAGGGAATCCCCCCGCCCGCCCGGCGTGCCTTTGTGTTTGTACACACGGCGCCGCGGGAGGAGGCGGGGCCGCGCCTTCCCTCCATTGTGCCCCATTGGCTGTCGGGCGGCG